>ML812224.1:45216-89616 GCA_009831015.1 Picea engelmannii
TCAAAGTTTTATCTTAGAGACGTTTTTAAGATTAGGTTTAGATTTGAACTGGGCGACAATTAATTAGGGGAGTCGTTTTAAGAATTTCATCAGGCGTTAAGGTCTCAGGGTCATCTAGGTTGTCTCATCATCATCATCAATGCGACGTGCCCTTCAGGACACACTACGTGCTCCAAGGGTGCCACTCGCCTCATTTGCCTCTGTGGCGCGACGTGCCCTTCAGGATGCACCACGTGCTCCAAGGGTGCCACTCGCCCACTTGTGTTTCTTTTGCGCGACGTGCCCTTCAGGATGCACCACGTGCTCCAAGGGTGCCACTCGCCGACTTGACTGTTTGGTAGACATCTATAACCCCTGGAGTCAACACTCCGCCAGGTGAACTTGTGGGAGACTAAGGGATCTAAGGAATAAGCCCCCCGCCTTATTGCGTGCCCCTTAGAATCATCGTGAGCGACTGTCGCAGTCTGCCCTCACGGCATCGTGGATCCTCTCGAACTAGGTAATCGTTAACCTACAGTTCGAGACACAGCGGGAGAGCTAGTAGGCTGTGGCAGGGCTGCTGTCCACACCTCTCCCTCAACCTCTCTAGAAATCGTGTGTGGCCTCTTTACTCCATATGTGAGTCTGGTCGACAAGATATCGTCAGCCTGCATCATCAACCATCATGTCAGATCATGTCAACAACATATCATCAACCAAAAACTATCATGGTAAATAAATCAACTTAAGTATCACACTCCCTGACTCAATTCAGAGTCCAAGGGCTTCGTCGATGCCTCTGCATCCTCCAGGTCAAAAACCCTGCACACTCAAATAAACTGAGTCAATAGCACCTGTCTACATCAAGTAGTAAAACATCATGTCGTCTATCAGAACGCATCATAATCAAGCACAAATGTATTAATATCAAAAAAGTCCAGATCACTTGCGAGCAAGTGTCCTCAAAGAATAGGTTTTGTAAGTGCACCAGAGCGGGATGTTACACTTATATGACCCATTCTTTATATGCCTGCCAAGCATCTCACGAATCCATCTCTGTCAGAAACTATCCATAACTCTGCTACTCAACAATCCATAATGTTGACCCATCTATCATTGTTTTATTCTGATGACTTCACCTGAATATACTACAATTGATCATCGCATGTTCATGTGTATTAGAATGAATCAAATATGTGCTCATAAAACTCTGTATGTTTGGGACAACCTGTACTGAAGATATCTCTGCCTGAATACAATCATAAACTTCTACCTGTGTAACTGCCAACTTACACCTATGTGGAATCATTTTGTACTTTTGCTATATGACTGCTCTAAATATTTCTCTGTAAATACATCAACCTACTTGAAGGATGGTTCTTCTGATGATTTGTAGTGTCTATGGACTCCCCGTATTCATCATACATATTTACTGGGAGTCTCCAAGCCGAATGGATCAGAACAATACCTTCTCTGATGCGAAGTAATCTTCCTCTTCATTTGTGGAGAAGTATTCCTCTTCATCCTCTTTCTGAATTATGTCATCGTCCCGAGTTTTGACATCTTCTTCTTCATCCTCTTCCTGAATTATGACACTTTCCTCTTTTCCTGTAAATTCATCACGATCTTGTGTTGTTGCAAATCATGTAAGCATGGTTCCTTGGACATGTTCTTCATTTACCTGCTCTTCTTGTTCTTCACTTCTTTTTCAAGCCCTCTTGTATCTGTCATCGATACTTTCTTTCATGGGAGGGTTTATCACGCTTCTGCAATTTCAATCTATGTGTCCATAGTTGTGACATTTTTAACATTCAATATTATGTGGAGCCACATATGCATTTCTTCCATGATCATTTCTTTCATAAGACCTGCAATCTACAGCTTTATGTCCAAAGTTAGTACAATTAAAACAAAGACCAAAGACCATAAAATAAATTTACATACCTGGAAGTGAATGATCTTCTTTGTGGTGTAGTCATTATGTAATTCTACCTTGGTTGATCAAGATATTCTCTTTGGTTGTTTCTTTCAAAATGATTGAAGCTTCTTTGTTGCCTAAATGTAGAAGGTTTTATATATTCATTCGTTTCTGATTCATGTTGACCATTATTCCTTCACTTGAGAATTTATGCATAAATCCTTTGTTTTGTTGCTTTCTTCATGGATCTTGAACCTTCCTCAAAATGAAAATTCTTGTCTCCTAGTCCGGATTTGTCATTGTATGGCATTTGATTGTGGAGAATGTTTTCTAACACTTGAGAAATTTTCAAGTTCTTGGTGAGCTTGTTGAATTCAACTCTCAATGTCACAATTTCCTTCTCAAGCTTCTCACACTCATTTTCTTCCTTTATCATTTGGATCTGCATTACTTCTTCCTTTCTTTTTCCTTCTTCAAGTTGGGTTTTCAAGTAGATGTTTTTCTTCCTTTCTTTTTCCTTCTTCAAGTTAGGTTTTCAAGTAGATGTTTTTCTTCCTTTGTTTTTTCATCTTAGTTAAAGCACTTATTAATTATGCCTCAAAATCCACTTCACCTTCTTTGTCATTTTTCTTATTTTTTGTGGACATAAAGAGTACCATCTCTGAGTCACTGATGCTTTCATTATCTTCAACAGATGAAGAATTGTTTTCTCTTGAGTAGAGATTTTTCTTGAAGACTTTCCTTTTATATTTCATGTTTCCCTTTTGGTATTTCTATTCTTTCTTGGGATCTTCCTCTTCATCACTATCTGACTTCTTAGCATAAGGACACTTATTTGAAAAATGATCAATTTTACCACAATTAGAACATTTTAAGGGAAGCATACCTATGTACTTGTCGGTTCCTTTCTTCAGCTTCCTCATGAAGTTGGCCAATTCTTCATCCTCATATGAATCATCGCTACAGTTTCAATTTGGATTTGACTTGGGATTTTTCTTCTTCTTTGTCCTTTTGGATGCTTTAAGAGTTGCTTCTTTTATGGATGGATTTCCCTGTTTTGTCCTCATTTCATAAGTTGTAAATATTCCATGTAGCTCATCAATGCTTATCGTACTCAGATCCTCTCTTTCCTCTAGGGTCTAAATCTTCGGAACAAATCTCATTGATAGAGACCTTAGTACCTTTTGAACACTGACTGGTTCATTCATTTCTTCTCCCAAACCATTAATAACATTCACTATTTCATCAACTCATAAAAAGTAGGTTGCAATGTCTTCCTCTTCTTTCATCTTCAGTTTTTCAAATTGACCTATGTAAGTTTGAAGCTTGGCTACTTTGACTTTGACATCCCCATCATAAACATTCTGAAGTTTGTCCCATATCTCCTTTGTAGAATTACAATGCATATCCTTGACATATACTAAATCAACCAAACCAATTAGGATAGCATTTTTATCCCTTCAATTGCTTTGACTGAGTTTCTTTCCATCGTTATCTGTTGGAAGAGTGATCGGTTCTTTGTATCCATCTACTACCGATTTCCAAACATCAAATCCCTGTGCTTGAACATATGTTTTCATCCTTCTGCTCCAAAATTACTACTATATATGGGCGGATTATTCCACGAAACTTTTCCATGTTTCCATTATTTTCATTTTTATTTTAAATTGGGTGGGATTTTCGCCGCTATTGACATGAAAGTCCGTTTCTATAGGGACTATTATTGCATACCTCAAAAAACATCTGCTAACACACGTAGCTTGCAACAACTAGTTGACTTTTTACGGGTCAACTCATGCATTTTCGTCGCTATATCGACGATAGTCGATCTATATATACCTGACTTTAAGAGACTTTGCGACACATTTTCTATAGTTGTGACACTGTTCGTGGATTTTGTTTGAGCTGTTTATTTTTTCCGTCACCCACCGGTTGAACAAATCCAATTCTCGATCTACATAGCTCGGATTTTGAACTTGCAAGGTTAGTATGTTTTTTTATTTATGTACTCATTTGACTTGTATATTTTTGTTCAAATGAAATTTTATGTAGCTTGTTTTTTCCTTGATAACATATTATATGTGCAGTACCATATTTCAAAATATTTATGTCATTGGTTTTTGGATCTAGTTAGTATATTCTATGGAAATTCATGTGAAATGTTAAGAAAAATATTTTCCGGAGAAGTATTTTAAGAAGAGGGAAAATTACTCCATCAATAAGTCAATTCAAACATTAAAAATCGATGTCATTATATTCAATCTAGATTAATTTGAGCCTACAATTCCTTATGTAAATTTAATCCTTATTACAAAACCACCTACTCATAACAACTTTACCGGTTGGACTAATGTTTGAAATAGAAAGTGGAAAAAAAATCCTCTTAGGTCTAATCCTATCCCTTAGCGACCTTGTTAGCTCTCTAACTTTTGTGTTTCTATGATATTGTGCCTATATATATTAATTTCATATTTTTAGTCTAGTATTAGGTTAGGTTAGTCATATAACATTGTATTCTTATGTGATGTTGTTTCTCTCAATTTTTTATAATCACACACAATTCTAGATGTAGTGATTAACTCTAGTTTGTAGTTGATGTAACTTTTTTATACACTATTAATAAGGAGTAGAAAAAATATAAAAATTTCATGATGAAATTTATGATAACATGATGAAATCTACTAGTCAGACAATGAAAAATGAGAGCATGCCAAAGTGTCTTAGAAAATAAAATCGTGACCACTATAAGTAGCATAAAATTGTGACCATTGTATGTAGCTGCGAATCAACACGTCATAATTTAAACCAACCAAACCCAATTGTGGATGACAAGTGGATGGCATTCTTTTTTCAGTGGTGAATTTCAAAGATTGACATTTTCTCTACAAAACAACTTAGAGGCTAGTGTATGGTGTCAAGTGATTCAAGTTTGAGAAATTTTGACCACTTTCATTAAATGGTGTGTAATCATTTTCCATGGTGATTTAGTACACACTACTCTAAAGTACAAATTGAAGCATATCGATATTAATAGTTATTCGATAATAATAATAATAATAAAAGCATGTCAAAATGTCTTAGAAGAAAGAATTGTGAAGATTGTAGGTCACTATAAATAAACATATCATAATCGAAAGGAGAAGCTAAAATATAAAAATTTGACAACTTACTGTTTGGTATGGTGCAGGTAAGACAATTACTTGTCAGTACAAAGATTTGTCACTATGAACGAAAATGACATGAAGCTTGCTCAGTTAAGAGCGACATTAGAGGCGAGGGGCAATGGAAAATGTTATTGCCCTTGCTATGATTGTAGGGGATTGCAAAGAAAAATACTTTTAATAACAACAGCTGAAAGACATTGTAGGGAGAAGGGGCACACCGAAGGGGGTTATGAATATCATCCCTTGGTAAGAGGATTCAATATTTAATGTATTCTCTGTAATAGTCATCATGTCATAAATTTTAGTAATATTTCTTATCGAGATTTTTATATTTTCTATAAACACTAACTTTTCTATGTTGTTTTTAAATATGTAGATGATGCCCCCAAAATGTCGACCTCCAGAGAGTTATTTTCCAAGTACTAGCATAAATACTCCTTTACAGGGTGATGAACTTCGAGATCAGAATATTGAATTTGTTGATCAAGTTATTAATGATGATATGGATGGAGATAACATTAGTGATTCAAATCAAGAAGATGAAATACATAGATTTATCCAAGACACATATGCTCCAATGGACGAGGACAACCAGGATGATAGTCATGATTTTGATCCTCTACTCGAGAAGTCACGACAACCTCTTTATGAAGGCTCAACAACAAATCTTCTATCTACTATATTGTTGTTGGTGAACTTGAAGGTTTTGAATGGTTTATCAAACACATGCCTCACATAGATACTAAGGTATTTAATTTGTTAATTATTTATGCCTGCATGTTCAAAAATACTTAAAAGGTTCAACTTTTTCCTATATTGCTATTGTTTTCTAATTTGTAAATTAGTATGGATGCGATATTGATGATTAATATTGTTTACATTGACTTATTGTTTTGAATTTTGTAGATTGTTAGGTGAATTTCTATTACCGACGTCAAATATTTTTCCACGCACATATCGAGAAATATCTGTGATTATGAAAGAAATTGGAATGGAGTATCAAGCTATTGATGCATGTACTAATGATCATATCATATACTATGGACAATATGCATTATAAAATGAATGCCCACAATGTCAAATAAGTAGATATCGAACTGATAAAGCGTCAAAGAAGGTGCCTCACAAAGTTCTTCGTTATATTATGATAATTCCATGTTTCCAACGGTTGTTTAGGTGCCAAAGTATAGCACAGTTTATGGATTTCCATGCAAAGAACAGAAGTCTAGACGATGTTCTTCAAATGCCTACAGATGGTTCTGCATTGAAGTACATCGAAGAAAAGTGGCCAGTTTTTAAAAAAGAACCTCGTAATGTTAGACTTTCGTTGGCAGCTGATGGTGTCAATCCATTTGGAGAGCTTCGTTCTATGTACTTAGTGTGGCCTGTTTGTTGGACACACCAGAGTCTCAATGACAGATCTGAGTCCATAGAATGCAGATCTGGAACCTGCTTCAGTCTTCAATAGCCAGTCATCATCTCAAACACAAATCTCCATGATTTTATCCATTGTACATGCCCTGTCCTCATACAGCCCGCATGTGTATGCGCCCTGGCCCATTACAACACGTGTATACCTCAGAAACTAGGGTTTCTGAAGCTCCAAGACTTTTTCCATCAAGATCTTGGACATTGCCAAAACTTTGATGCGTCCATGAGATCCTCCTCATGCTCTCTTTCTTAGTATAGATCTTTAATCATGCTCAAGAGATACACACAAAAGATACACAAGAGATACTCCCAAAATGTACTCTTCACAAGAGACCCTAGCCTCTTATTTATACTCTTCATCTTCTAGATCCCTTAACCCACTTCTAGATCACTTAACCTATTTTCCTCATTTTAGGGTTAACCACTTTCCATAAATAGAAAGTTCTCCATTACTTTATCACTTAAATATTCCTCCTCGATTTTGCCACCTTACTTTAATATTCAAATAATCATTCTTGATTTTGTCACTTCACTTTATCATTTAAATAACAATTTCTTCTTCTCAATCACTTTGACTTCTTTGACCTTATGGGGCTTCAATCCATCATATCGAGGTCCTTCAACTTCATAGGGCCATAAATATCAAACCGTGAGGAGTTATGTGGCATTCCACATACCACCGGAAATGGCATGACGAGAAATATCCATCTAGGATAGTTTCACCAACAAAATCAATGATATTCATCTCATTATTCCACATACAAGCATGGGTTCTCTCAACCACAACTCAAATGCAAAGTGTCTTCTCATGAGGGTTTTCACCATAATGAGACCACTTTGGAGTTCATCCATTTGTACTTCTTATCAAACATGACAAGAAAATAATGAGTCATCTTTACATCAAACAAACTATGCATCATATATCAAATAATCCATCGTCATCATGTATCAATGACAACTCATTGATCCATCTTCATCTATGCATCATATAAATGATAATTTATTGATCCATCTTCATCGATTGGTTTCCACTTGACATATATCATTCTCATCAAGGACAATACATATACATTGTTCATCAATCATCAATCAATCAAGCCTATCAATCAATCCATTGACATCAATCATCAATCAATCAAGCCTATCGATCAATCCATTGACATCAATCAATCACTTAATCACTTGACATCAATCCTTTGACATCAATCAATCAAACCATTGGCATCATTGACAACATGATCCAACAATCTCCCCCTTTGGCATTGATGGAAATACCAACATTGATGTCAACACCAATCATTGATTTCAACATGTAGACAAGGCATGCTCTACATCAATAGTCATCAATCATATCAATATGAATATCTCTCCCCATTACGAAACATCAATCACATCAATGTGACCATCTCTCCCCCTTGACATCAATGGCAAAGGGATATTCTCCTCTTGGGGTTGCTCCCACTGTCTAAATGCCTTTGATCTTCCTATGAATAATCTCTCCCCTTTGAACAAAGGATATCACTTTGATGCAATGTTGAAGATACATTGCTCATAATCCCCCTATGACCATCGCTCCCCCTGGAATTATGCCTATGTGCTCTTTCTTCAAATATAGGGATATTTTCTAGGTATGCATCTGATAAATATTTCCTCCTAAAATCATGCTCAAGAATTACTCCCCCTATGGGTATGTCTCCCCCTATCAACAATATGAGCAATATGCTACCACATGACAATCCTTGGACCTGCACATGCATTAAACGTATGCAATACCAAACATCATGAAGCAAATGATATGTCAAGAATGAAATAGAGAATCATGAGAAAAATATCAACCAAGTACATCTTGTACCAAAATGTGTGCCCACCATGCACAACACCCATGTACATCAACCATGTACATCAATACCATACAATGTGCCATAAGATATCATCCATGGAATGCCAACATGTGCATCTACCAATTATGCCAACCATGTGCATCTACCAATTATGCCAACCATGCCAACCATGTGTATCTACCAATATGCCAAACAATGTGCATCTACCAATATGCCTCCAAGTGTCATAACCATGTATCTCAAAGAAATAACAATATATTGTGTTAATCAAGTAATACCAATGGTGTACTATCATCAAGCATATGCCATCTATGAGTTTACCAAACATGCATATCAACATGTATCAACACTTGTACCAAGCAAGTATATCAACCATGCACCAATACCACAACATGATGAATTCTCATACATGTATGCCAAATCCTCCATAAAATATGTGCCAATCAAACTGCTAGTAGGTGTCTCTACAAATCATGTATCAACTATAGATCATCAATGATGTACAACATGATCACCTCATCAACTCACCAACTACATGTCCCAATATGTAGCCCATCCATATGCCAAATGCATGCATCAAGTTTTCCAACAAGTAAGCTTCCAATAATACATCATAAGAAATATCAGTGAAACTAAAAATATGTACCATTCATGTACACCAACAGATCATCATCAATTTTCCATTCACTACAACAAATACTAAGAATCCAACAACACATGTACTAGTAGTATGCTTCAATAGATCAATGATATCTCAAGATATATCACGTAACCAAGGTGTCATAACTTCACTGTCATAACCAACATTGTTATTCAATAGAAAATACCTCAATCCATACTCATGGGTTAGTGCCATGCATCCAAGATGGCCTTTCATTATTTTTATCATCACATTACATAATCCAATATAAAATCATGAAAACCTGTAGCAAGTTGTGTTGGAACCTTCAACAAATAATGTCAGACCCTGCAACAGAGTGTTATACCATTACATCAAGCTACAACCCATGTGCATTGTCTTTTTCCCAAGGCTTTACCATATATACGCGGCTTGTTGCACAGACAGCTCGCGTATGTACGCGACCTATTCAAGGTCATCATGCGTATGTGCGCAACTGTTACCACTATCACCCGTGTATGCTTCAGTAGATGACACACTTGAGCTTCCCTTCATTCTTCCATTTTGTTCTAGTTGCTCAGTCTCCTTCACCCACTTCTGAAGGTGTCCCTCTTTCTCAGAACTTCTGAAGGTGTCCCTCTTTCTCAGAACTTGAGCTCTGAGCATCCATCTTTTCAAAGATGTCTCCCTTCCTTACTTCATTCCTTCTTCTAGTCATGTTATGTGAAGTCCTCATCATGGACTTTCTTCTTGTGTTCCAACAATCCTGGGATTTGTGGCCAAATCCACTACAACTGTAGCATCTAATGGTGTTACAATGAACAACAATGTGTCCCACTTGATCACATCTCCAACACCTCATGGTGTTATAAAATCTTCCATTATATCTCCTTTCATAAGATCTACATTCAAAATCTTTGTGACCATATCCATTACATGAATAACAATGCCCATGAAAAATACTTTCATATCTTTGCTTTGGTGTCCCAATGATAGCTTCTTGATGTCTTTCTTGCTTTGTTCTTTTGAAATTTTCTTTGCTTCGTGTAGATGGTTTATTTGCAACATTTTCTTCTTTCTTTGAGGGACTTACCTCATGCTTCTTTGAGGTGCTTGATTCAACATGTGTAGCTTATTTCTTGTATCCAAGACCTGATTTATCATATGGTGATCTTTGACTTTACAAGATCTCATTCAAGATTAGTGAGCTATTCAAGAATTTATTTGACTTCTCCACTGTCTTTCTAAGATTAACAATTTCATATTATAACTTACAACATGACTCTTCCTTTTCATTTATTTTATTCTTCAATAGTTCCTCTATCCTTTTGGCTTCTTCAATTTGGGTCTTGAGATGGACAATAGTTTCAAGACTTTTTCTAATCTCATCATCTACCTTCATATATTCTTTTTCATTCTTTAGTCTTGTGATCTCTTCTTCCTTTTCTTCTAACTTAGTCTGATTGCTCTATTCTTGCTCTTTAAGCATTCCCTTTAACTTCAATATGTGCCTTTGATTCCTCCTAAGAAACTTCTTAGTGTTATCCGAAAGATAGTTATAGTGTGTATAATAATGATCACTTCTATATCTATATAAACCCTCTTCAACTTCTTTTTGAAGTTCTAATAGATCTTGTTCTATTCTTTCCATGGGATAACTACCATCAAACTTTACACAAATTGTTTCTAGATCTTCTTGTTCACTTGAGAGGAATTCAAAATCATCACATTTTGAATCATTTCAATCAAGAGTCTTTGGAGATTCTTTACCTTCATTTGAAATACTTTTGAGATCTTCCTTTGTGCTATCCTCACTTGAAATGTTTTCAACATCACATTTTGAAATAATACAATCAAGGGTTTTTGATGATTCTTTACCTTTGATAATCTTGATGGAGTGGTCTTCAATATCTTCCTTCTCCTTCTTGCTTTGATATGTCTCCTCTAGATTTAGCCATATATCCTTAGCGGAAGTGCATTTTCCCATGCTCGCTTTGACAGGGCTTGAGAGTCCACTAAGAATGGTCTTGCGATCCAATGCATCATTTTTCTTTCCTTCCCTTTGAGCTGCAAACTTTGACTTGTTCTTCAAAGGAACTGATCCACCAATAGATGCCTTCCAAATAGCCGCTCCCATTTCCTTCAAATGTACTCTCATTTCTATTCTCCAAGTAGAATAATTTTCCTCATCAAGGATTGGAACTTCATCATCCATTTGTGTGTCTATGGATCTCCTTTAAGCTTGTTAAGGCTTGTAGTGAAGTCCCACTCTAAAACCAATTGTTGGACACACCAGAGTCTCAGTGATAGATCTGAGTCCATATAATGCAGATCTGGAACCTGCTTCAGTCTTCAACAACCAGTCATCAGCTCAAACATAAATCTCCATGATTTTATCCACTGTACGCCCCCTGTCCTCATAAATCCCGCGTGTGTATGTGCCCTGGCCTATTATAGCCCGTGTATACCTCATAAAGTAGGGTTTATGAAGCTCCGAGACTTTTCCCATCAACATCTCAGACATTGCCGAAACTTTGATGCGTCCATGAGATCCTCCTCACGCTCTCTTTCTCAGAATAGATATTCAATCATGCTCAAGAGATACACACAAAATATACACAAGAGATACTCCCAAAATGTACTCTTCACAAGAGACCCTAGCCTCTTATTTATACTCTTCATCTTCTAGATCACTTAACCCACTTCTAGGTTACTTAACCCATTTCTAGATCACTTAACCTATTTTCCTCATTTTAGGGTTAACCATTTTCCATAAATAGAAAGTTCTCCATTACTTTATCATTTAAATATTCCTCCTCGATTTTGTCACCTTACATTAATATTCAAATAATCATTTTTTATTTTGTCACTTCACTTTATCATTTAAATAATAATTTATTCTTCTCAAGCACTTTGACTTCTTTAACCTTATGGGGCTTCAAGCCATCATATCGGGGTCCTTCAACTTTTTAGGGCCATAACTCTCAAACCGTGAGGAGTTATGTGACATTCCACATACCACCGGAAATGGCATGACAAGCACTATCCATATAGGATAGTTTCACCAACAAAATCATCGATCTTCATCTAATTATTCCACATACAAGCATGGGTTCTCTCAACCACAACTTAACCACAAAGCGTCTTCCCATGAGGGCTTTCACCATAAGGGGACCACTTTGGATTTCATCCATTTGTACTTCTTATCAACCATGACAAGAAAATAATGAGTCATCTTTACATCAAACAAACTATGCATCATATATCAAAGAATCCATCTTCATCATGTATCAATGACAACTCATTGATTCTTCATCTATGCATCATATCAATGATAACGTATTGATCCATCTTCATCAATTGGTTTCCACTTGACATCTATAATTCTCATCAAGGACAATACATATACATTTTTCATCAATCATCAATCAATCAAGCCTATCAATCAATCACTTAATCACTTGACATCAATCCTTTGACATCAATCAATCAAACCATTGGCATCAATGACAACATGATCCAACATTGTTTTTGTTATAAACAATAACCTTCCTCCTTGGATTTCGATCAAGAGAGAGCACACAATGTTGGCAATGATTGTTCCAGGTATTTAATTATCTTTTATTTTCTTTGAAGTATAAAAAAATATTTCATTTCTTTGTTTCGTGCATGGTAATTATTTCTTTTATATATAACTACATCTAGATAAGTATAATTAATCATGCAGTATGTTGAACCAATTAGGTAAGTACCAGGTTAAAGATATGAACGTATATATTGAGCCTCTTATCAATGAGTTGTTGAATTTATGGGTTGGCGTCACCATGTATGACATCTCTAGACCAATAGGGAAAAAACGATTTCAATTTCATGGAATACTATCATGGACAATTCATGATGCTCCAAGGTTAACACATTTTTGTGGTATATTGTTACTTTCTTTTGTGATTTAATATTACATATATTTATTGAAAATATCATGCATTATTTTAAATTGTAACTCTAATTCGCTACATTAATTCATATATCTTGTAGGTCTTCAAACAAAGGGTAAATTTGCATGCCCGGTTTGTGGTCCCAAGATAAAATCTTGTCGTTCGAGGAGTTTAGGAAAGAAAGTGTTTGATGAGTATAGTCACGTTCTACCTAAGAACCATAGTTATCGAACTACAAGCAAAGCAAAATTCAATGGTAAAGAAGAGAATGGAAAAAAAATCACGAAGAATGACACCCTGCCTATGGAAGTTGGAACATATTAGAAATCGTCAGGGTATGCAAATTATTTATGTAAGACATATTATATAAATCTTTGGTTAATTTCATTTTGTTTGATTAATCAGTGTTAATTTCAATTTGTTGATGTTTCATGAATGCCATTAAGGCATGAATGGGCTTCCACAAGGAATGAAAATTTACCTGATGCAATTCAGTAGGTTGTCATACTACGAGCACCTACAAATAGTTCATTTGTTTGATACAATGCATATTGGGAAGAACATAACATAATTGTTATGGAGAATATTAGATGGAAGGACTGACAAAGAGAGAATTGGAAAGATTTGTTGTGACATCCAGGAAGCTAATCACACATTGCAAAGTGTTATTATTAATTCTAATGGTGATGGTCGTGAACATAATACTAGTATTCCTTGGTTATTGACGGAGCAACAGAGCAATATTGTAAAAGAGATCATTCGAAAAATTAGGTTTCCGACGGGGTTTTCGTCGAACATACAAAATATCTTAACGAAAAAAGGTGATTTTGGTGGTGTTAAAACACATGACTAGCATACATTCATTAAGGTAATTAGTAGGTTATAATATATTTCCTTATTGGTACACATTTTTTGGAAACAAATAATAATTAATTGTTTTTTGTTATAGTATGTTCTACCTTTATCTCTCCTAGACGACTTTGACAATAACATAAAACAAATTATTTATGTACATGGAAAATGCATGAGGTAAGTAATGTTTTATAAGGAAAATGTACTTCTTATGTAATTTGTAGCAGAACTTATTGACATATTATGTTTTATCTGCAAATTTATGTATGCCTTGATATTATTTTATTGCATCGACATTTGTAGGTGGCTATCATCAAAACAAATCCATAAAAAAGATATAAGGTATTGGAAGAGAGAAATTCCCCGACTAATGTGTCAAATGCAATAGTATCTACCTCCAACATTTTTCAATGCACAAGAACACTACCTCATACACCAAGTTGAGGAGATTGAATTATGTGGACCAGTACACATAAGGTCGATGTGGATGGTGGAGAGGCAGTTGAAGTCATTGAAGGCTTTTGTTAGACAAAGAGCATGTCCGGAAGGTTCTATGGTTGAGGGATATATGGTATATCAATGCATGGTGTATATTAGTCAATATCTACCTAAATTAGTAGAAAATATGAATGTGCCTCGCATTTGGCATCTTGACTCCATCAACAAATTTGAAGGGGAGGTCCTATTGGGGAAACGTAAAATGAGGACTGTGAAAGGTAATTATTAGATGTTGACGTAGATTTAATATATTACACATTTATTTTTCCAATTTTATTTTATCGTACTGATTTTTTACATTTTTTATTCCTGCATATTGAACTATATTAAACTATTCCTTTATTAGCAATAGCTAATTAATGATATTAAATTGTTATTTTATCATATAGTTGCTCGAGAGTAGGATGCTTTACATTTATACATTGCAAACAACCTTGATTGGATGGAGCATTGGATAGAATATACTAAAGAATACTTCGGTAGGTTATCATGGGAAGGGGTGATTAAGATGATTAAAACATTGCATCGTCATCGAGATCAATTTCCTGATCTTACGTCAACTAGGGAAGTTGATTTAGCCTTTGGTTTAAAAGATAATCAGGCAAGTAAATTGTTTACCCACATTTTCCTAGTTATTTCCTAATTTTTCAATGTATTTGGTTTGTTTAGTTTTTGAAATATATATTTACTAAGTCCTATAAGAGGTTTATTAATTGGCAATGTATTTTTTACTTGTTGTTCATGTTGTAGTTGAAACATCACAAGGCTATGTGGCGTAATGGTCTTAAAGTTCGTATCAAAATGTTGGATGATAAGATGAAAACCTTGGATTGTGGGATAATTGCAGTGTTTAAGGTCACCAACATTTCCTCTAGAAGTGACATAAATTCGGAAGAAACTGAGAATAGGTACTATGGGCATTTGGAGGATATAATTGAGTGTGATTTTAATTCCTTTAAAATAGTTTTGTTTGAGGTGAAATGGTACAGGCTATGGATGCATGAATGTGATCCTGAAAGAACTATTATTGAGCATGATAATGGATTTACCATGGTTAATACAAGGGCATTTGAACTGGGTACAGAGCCTTATGTTCTTCCAATTCAATGTGAGCAAGTATTTTACTTAGAGGTACCTGGTAAAGCAGGTTGGTCATACGTTGTTAGATATGATCTAAGAGGAAGACCAGTAAAGTATAATCATGTAGCCGAGGATGAAGATAATAATGAGGAAGAATATCATGATTATGTAGATCAGTAGCAGTTGGTTGTAGTTGATGTGTCAGAGGAAGAAGTTGAAGAAGTTGATCATCCAAATGTGGGAGATGGCGATCTCAATGACGATGTCGATAACTATATTAGAGAAAATGATGTTGATATGAATGAGCCTTTCACCAATATCGATTATGAACCAGATCATGATACAGATGTTGAGCCAGATGAAGAAGAAGATGACTGATATTTAATTGTTGAAAATAAAGGGTATGTGTTTATATCTTTTCTATGATCTTTATATGTTTTTATTTTGTATAATAGAGTACATGTTACATGTTCTTTATAATTTCAAATTAGGTACTATGGGGAAATTGAGAGTGATGTGCGGGGGGGGGCATAATTAGAGCTTCCACCTTCACATGGTTTCCCCTATTTAGTAGAGAATGAACTATTCTCGAAATCAAGAGGAGCCTTGCGCGACTGTGCCTAATCATACCAACGATGTAGGTATGCCATCCCAGGGATTTACATTTTTATGTTTAGATTTTTGTATAAGCCAATGAATGACAACCATAATTTAAATTTTTTCCGTGTTTGAATAAAATATGATCAATCCCAATATTTTGTCAAAGAAACAGGATGTTACAAAACCTGTCTAGAACAAGGCATTAATTCGACAATATAAGCCATTGTTCTGGTAATGGCCGGTGTGGATGCCAGGTTCTTAGGTTTCATTGCAAAATATAAAAAATAACCCTTTATGAGCATTTTCAATGCAAATCCGTCAAAATTGCAGATTTTAATTAGAGAAATCGGATTTAGCAATTTTGAAAACATCTCATACCAACGATGTAGGTATGTCATCCCAGGGATTTCATGTGACAAAAAAATATCTGTTAGATTTCCGTCTAAAATTGTTTGTTATGCCTCTCCTTTCTGCGATATTTTCGTCCAAATTTGAAACAGTATCTACATCGAAAATTGTTGGTTCTTCTTTGCGTTTAAACAGTATGCCTCTCCTTTTTTCTATATTCAACTACACTTCATTTGACTTGAATTTGCAGTTTTGAATTTTTGTTATTCAAATCTTTTATTGTTTTTGCCTGAAGACTTATAATGAGATCCTACTCATCTTCTGATAAGGAGCCCTTCTTGATTTTGAGCTTCAAGTAGTTATTCCACCTCTCTGCACAGGATTTTAGATCTCTGTCCATGGATCTATTCATTCTCTGCGATACAAGATTCCATTCTCATGGCCAGTATCGCTTAACATAGGCATGTAACAGAGAATCTTATTCAAACTGTGACCTTTTTCGCTCCTTCATCTATCCATTTCACAGGGTTCTTCATCCTAATCAACTAAAATTATCGTGCAGAAGATGACATGGATAGACTGTTTGTATGCTTTGACAATATGGGAGGGTTTCCAGACTCAAACATCACTCAGTTAGTTCAACAATAATCTTGATTTTCCTTGACTATATGTAGCTTGATTTTTCACATGGAGATTCATTCTCATATGTAATCTAGTTCAACAGTAACCTGTGAATGGGGCCAATGTTGAAATTCTTTCAAAATGTTTCTATATGCACTGAAATTTGACATGGATAGATTGTTCGCATGCCTTAATAATATAGAAGGGTTTATAGACTCAAATATATAGTACTAGATGCGGGAACATGTGTATTGTCAATGAATTTTAAAAGGAACAATGAACATACATTGTACTAGGTCTAGACATGGGCAATGGTGACCTGTGAATGGGGCCAACATTGAAAGTTTTTCAAATTGTTTATGTATGCACTAAAATTTGACATGGATAGACTATTCACATGCCTTAATGATATGGGAGGGTTTCTGGACTCAAATTTGACTCACACACCCACTTGTTTCCATCATCAATTCATCACGTAAACCATAAACCCTAATTTTCTTTCAAAGTACACAAATTGGTTAACGCAAGTTTTAATTTTTCATCAGTTTTTCTTCATTTTTCTTTCAAGTTCTACATTGTATATAAAATGTATGTGTGTCATAGTTGTGATGAAAAATCCCTCTTTTCGTTCATTGTTTAATCAACACTATAAAAATGACTGTGATGAATGGCCCATGCATCCCTAAGGAAATTTCTATGATATTGTACCTTGTTGTTTGACCCTAGAGCATTCCTTGGACAACCATGAGAACCATACTTCATGTTACAAATGCATTTGAAATGACCATTGTTATATCACATATTGCATTTCGGATTCTATAAATCCCTAGGCATGGACCATAAATCCCTCTTTTTCATTGATTGCTTAATAAACACCATAAAAATACTCCCTTGCAGTACTAGATGCAGGGACGTCTGTATTGTCGAATGAATTTTACAAGGAAATTGTACTAGGACTAAACACGGGCAACAATGACCTATGAATGGGGACAACGTTGAACTTTTTTCGAATTGTTTATGTATGCACTGAAATTTGACATGGATAGACTATTCACATGCCTTAAAGATATGGGAGTGTTTCTGGACTCAAAATTGACTCACACGCCCAATTTTTTCCATCATCAATTCATCATGTAAACCATAAACCCTAATTTTCTTTCAAAGTACACAAATTGGTTGACGCAAGTTTTAAGTTTTCGTCAGTATTTCTTCATTTTTATTTCAGGTTCTACATTGTATATACAATGTATGTGTGTCATAGTTGTGATGAAAAATCCCTCTTTTCGTTCATTGTTTAATCAACACTATAAAAATGACTGTGATGAATGGCCCATGCATCCCTGAGGAAATTTTTATGATCTTGTACCTTGTTGTTTTAACCTAGAGAATTCCTTGGACAACCATGAGAACCATACTTCATGTTACAAATGCATTTGAAATGACCATTGTTATATTACATATTGCATTTGTGATTCCATAAATCCCTAGGCATGGACCATAAAACCCTCTTTTTCGTTGATTGCTTAATCGACACCATAAAAATACTCCCTTGCAATACTAGATGCGGGGACGTGTGTATTGTTGAACGAATTTTACAAGGAAATTGTACTAGGTCTAGACATGGGCAACAATGACCTGTCAATGGGGCCAACATTGAAATTTTTTCAAATTGTTTCTGTATGCACTGAAATTTAACATGGATAGACTATTCACATGCCTTAACGATATGGGAGGGTTTCTGGACTCAAATTTGACTCACACACCCACTTGTTTCCATCATCAATTCATCATGTAAACCATAAACCCTAATTTTCTTTCAAAGAACACAAATTGGTTGACGCAATTTTTAAGTTTCCACCAATATTTCTTCATTTTTCTTTCAGGTTATACATTGTATATACAATGTATGTTTGTCATAGTTGTGATGAAAAATCCCTCTTTTCGTTCATTGTTTAATCAACACTATAAAAATGACTGTGATGAATGGCCCATGCGTCCCTAAGGAAATTTCTATGATCTCGTACCTTGTTGTTTTACCCTAGAGAATTTCTTGGACAACCATGAGAACCATACTTCATGTTACAAATGCATTTGAAATGACCATTTTTATATCACATATTGCATTTGTGATTCCATAAATCCCTAGGCATGGACCATAAATCCCTCTTTTTTGTTGATTGCTTAATAAACACCATGAAAATACTCCCTTGCAGTACTATATGTGGGGATGTGTGTACTGTCGAACGAATTTTACAAGGAAAATGTACTAGGACTAGACACAGGCAACAGTGACCTGTGAATGGGTCCAACGTTGAAATTTTTTCAAATTGTTTCTGTATGCACTGAAATTTGACATGGATAGACTATTTGAATGCCTTAACGATATGGTGTTAGAATATAGAATATGGTGTGCTTGTTTTACCATTTACGATACCTTCGTCACCCAACCATAGGTCGAAGCCTCCCTCCGAGCACCTTAACCTTGACTGAGAATTCCTCCGGAAGTAAACCCTAGGCTAGATAGCCAAACAAATGCTAGTGCATCATTCCCTAAGGATAATGCATCACAAAAGGCTGATCAGATAGTCCAAACCCTATCCAAGAGATATTCAACCCAATACTGAAACTAGCTGCACCTGCAACCCTCCTCCAAACCTGTGCACAAGACTGCAACTGCAATTCACACCAACTGGGAAAACTGTAATTCTGAGATGTCACAAATGAGAACTGGTGCCCTGTATTTATAGTAGTTTTGCTAGTTTTGTTGGGGCTGACTTCTCCTTCTAGATATGTGTCTGTTCAGTATATTATTATTATTTCTGGCCGACTTCTTCTCTTGGAGGCTAATAGCCTAATATAAATTATCTTCTTGAGTTGACAAGGATTCTATGGTTATTAGCCAACTCATTAAGGTTTCTCTTGCTTCCTGCAGTCTTCTATTCTCGTCAGGTTCACACATGGAGGTAAATACCTCCCACAACTACTATAATATTAACACTCCCTCCTAGCTAGAGAGGTATTTACAGGTAATGGACTTGAGCACAAAAACATACCATTTACCCGGTAGCATCAATATAGTCATCTAGACTAGATCATGAGCATCACCATCATCATCAGCTGTATCAACCATACTTCATCTGAGTAATTAGATATGATGTTGGATAAGTCACTCTCACCATAGAGTGATACAAGAGGAGTAAAAGTTCTGAACTATTTTTCATCTGGAAAATCTATGTTCATCATCCATCTGAATGATCATTATCTCCAATAAACTGTTGATAGTCTTCAAGGCAATTAGAACAAGGATAGAGCACAACTGTGTCTATTCATAGTAGTACATAACCACAATCCAGTGGTTCACTACCACATCAAGTAACACACAAGTACTTGATCAACAACATATGGTTGCGAACAGTGAAACATATTCACCACAATAGTCCTCATCTACTGTCATACAGTCTTCATAACAAACATCTGATAGCAACCTGCATAGAAACAATGTTATGATATAAACTGATTTGTTTGGGCCAATCCTTCACTCACATCTTTGAGTTCTGAAAGAATATCTGCCACCACAGTAGTCTTCATCTACTGTCATGTGATCTTTATAATAAGCATCTGATAGCAATCTGCACAGAAACAATGTTATTATATAGATTGAATTATCTGGTCCAATCTTTCACTCACGTTTGTGAGATCTGAAAGAATATCTTCCCTCATCAGCAATGGGCTATCTTCCCTATTCTTCACAACCAAGGAAGAAGGATTCTTTCTAATTTCTGAGCCTAGACCATTTCTCACCCTGGGCCATTCTTCCTACACTAATTAAAGTGCACCCTGGACAGAATGTATAAACCCTAAGAAATGTTTGGACCATTCCTCACCTTGGGCCATTCCTTCTACACTAATTAAAGTGCACCTTGGAGAGAATGTATAAACCCTAAGGAATAACTGTCCCTGATTGTTGAGCCTGGACTATTCCCCACCCTGGGCCATTCCTCCGACACTAAACAAAGTGTAACCTCGAGAGAATGAGTCTTCCCTAAGGAATGTTTGTCCTGCATCAACCTCCAAGACGGACCATTCTTCGAAACTGCTCACAATTGTGAACTTCGAAGAATGACTGGTCGGCGAGGCGGACCATTCTACTTGACCACTACTCAGAGTGACTGCCAAGAAGAATGACTGTCCTAAACCACTCTCCATGTTAACCACAATGGGAAGTCATTGTCTATGATACATTAGCAATCAGTCTACCTCCCATGTTAACTACAATGGGAAGTCATTGTCCGTCAGAAATCTCAATCCACTTTCCGAACAGGAAAGCATCTGTCCAATCTAGACTATTTTTCAATTGCAAAGATAAATGCTACCTCCTAACTGGAGAGTTACTTAAATCACAAATATAAATGTTTTTCAAAAAAAAAAATCCGTACCTTCTCTTAGCTTG
The DNA here is from genome assembly GCA_009831015.1 of Picea engelmannii. Lineage (NCBI taxonomy): Eukaryota > Viridiplantae > Streptophyta > Pinopsida > Pinales > Pinaceae > Picea > Picea engelmannii. The sequence goes on from ML812224.1 coordinate 66,553, forward strand.
GAGAATCTTCTCGATCCATGTCTTCTCTCGAAAATATACAAAATTGATTCTGGATAGAGATTTTGTCAGGATATTTGTTGTCTGCTCATCAGTGGGAATATACTCGAGCTTTACCTCTCCTTTCTGGACTTCATCATGGATAATGTAATGATTGATTTCAGATGTTCTTTAGTCTGGAATACCGTGAAGGCTTCATGTATATCTGAACAATAGAGTATATCATAGTTGGAGGACTGGAACATATCCATGTGGCACTTCTTCTGTCATCATGAGATCTGATCTTCTGAGTAGTCATAGGAAATCTTCACCACGCTTTTGTTATGCACCGGAGGTTCTCGACTAAGTTGTCTTCTTCTTGTCTGCATACAGGAGTCTCTTTCTGGTATCCCTCAAAGTCTCGAGATTGCTCTTCATACGCTCTTTATTCAATTTCTCTAGAGAACATTCTTTGCATTTATATGATGTAGAATTCCAACTCATGGATGTTGCAGATGATATAATGACTCATGTAGTGATATGTCTAGTGTACTGGAACAAGTAATCATCATAGTCTTCTCCCTCCATCTGAGTGAACCTCTAGTTCTGGATCTCGCAATGCTTTCATTCATAAGTCTTCCATACATTGTTCTTCATCACGAATTTCAGTTCTTCTGCTTGATTGCTTTCATATCAAGCTTGGTAATCTTGTGATTATTGATGTAATGACTGGTTGTTCTGGATTTTCTTTCTTTCTTGGAATATTCATGTTCTTCTTCATGTTTTTCATTATCTCTTGGATCCATGGAGTTTATTGTAGATTCCATGTTCTAGAGATTCCACTTCTTCCTTTCATCATAGGATTACGGATCTGGATGGACAACCAAGAATACTTTAAGGCTTTTCTTCGAAGAGGTCTTCTTCTGCGGTTGAGTTGAACACGTATTGTCTTTTCATGGCTGCTACCATGGATATATATTTTATCATCTTCAATGGATCATAGGATTAGCTCCCTCCTAATCCTTGCTTCATGTAAGAGTGCATATAATTGGCTCCCTCCGTCTTCCATCTGCATTCTTATTGTCTTCTGCAATATATAATTGGCTCTCTCTATCTAACAGAGTCCACGCTTCTGTCTTAGTTGTCGTCATAAGTCTTTCTCCAATTCCTCTTGATGTCTGACTTCTAAGTCTCTTCATGATTGATTCGACTTATCTTGCAGTAGCTTCCACATGATTTGTATTTCATCCTTTCATGTGTATTATATAATGATATTCATTCTTATCTTGTGGTTCTTCCATGGGTATATTTCTTCTTGGAACACATTATCTTCCAAGAGATAGATATACAATATATGTACAAAGACAATGCAAGCAAGATATGTACAAGGAAGAGTGTTGTTACCTTTTAGTAGAAGAAGTCTCTTCCATCCTGCTTAGTCTTCTTTGTAGGTTCCTTTTCTTCGGCAATCGATGCTTCGTGTCTCTCCTTCCTTTTCTTTGGCTCGAGTCATTGATTCCTGTAGTGACCGTACTTTTGACAGTTGAAGCATTGTATTTCTAAAATGTCTTTTCTTTGTTTTGGATTCCTTCTTGAATCGAACTTTCTTTTGTCCCTAAAGTTCTTGAATCTTGTTGTGAAGGCTTGATCATCATACTTCTTTTGGGGTTTGTCTTGTCATTGATCCTTGACTCTTCTTGAGCACAAAAAGTCCAAAGTTCTTCAAATGTCGGGTACTCCTTCCTTGTGTTCATGCTTGCGAAAAATGCATCCCATGTCTTGGGAAGACCATTGAGTACTATGTTCACCAATTCCTTTTCTGAAGTGATCTCTTCAATATCTTGTAGTTGATCTCTTAATTGGGAGATCCTTATAAAGTATGATGTTATGTTATTGTCGTCATTCATCTTCATGTTACAGAGCTCATTCTTCAGACTCATAACTTGTCCAATGTTTCTGACTAAGAAGAGATTTGTTAGGGCATCGTACATCTTCTTCAATGAGTCAAGATGGGAGATGTAGGGTATCAAGTGGTATTTTATGGAATCCACTATGATACTCATGGAATTGATGTCAACATATTTGAACTTCTCCATAGCTGCAATGTTTTGTGGTTCCTTCTCTTCTCCTTCTTTAAACTCTGGCTTCACGATCTTTCCTTTCACGGTATCTAGTACTTTATTCTTAGAAAGGATGAGGTCAATCCTTGTCTTCCATGCTCTGAAATTAGAGGCTCCATCTAACTTGTTCTTAGACTTCATAGAGTTCATCATGGCTGCTTGACTTGGTCAAACCCTAGATTTGACCAGAAATCCAAACTTCACGTCTTGGCCTTCTGAGAGTACCAGGAGATGCGTTGGGCTAGGGCACACTGATCTATCCGGAGATTAAGTCAATCTCGTCACTTAAGGTGCCTCGATAAGAGGTTTAGGGTTTCTGCAACTGCTTCTGCTAGTAACCCTAGCTGCAGTGCTTTTGGAAACTGCTCCTGCTAGTAACCGTAGCGACAGTTCCTCAACGAGCTCAATGTCTAGCGGCTATGTTTCCTTCCAGCGTTTTAGGTTGACTGAAGGGGTGTGGGCCCATAACCTGTTAGAATATAGAATATGGTGTGCGTGTTTTACCATTGACGATACCTTCATCACCCAACCATAGGTCAAAGCCTCCCTCCGAGCACCTTAACCTTGACTGAGAATTCCTCCGGAAGCAAACCCTAGGCTAGATAGCCAAACAAAGGGTAGTGCATCATTCCCTAAGGATAGTGCATCACAAAAGTCTGATCAGATAGTCCAAACCCTAGCCAAGAGATATTCAACCCAATACTGAAACTAGGTTCACCTGCAACCCTCCTCCAAACCTGTGCACAAGACTGCAACTGCAGTTCGCACCAACTGGGAAAACTACAATTCTGAGATGTCACAAATGAGAACTGACGCCCTGTATTTATAGTAGTTCTGCCAGTTTTGTTGGGGTCGACTTCTCCTTCTAGATATGTGTCTATTCAGTATATTATTATTATTATTGGCCGACTTCTTCTCTTGGAGGCTAATAGCCTAATATAAATTATCTTCTTGAGCCGACAAGGCTTCTAGGGTTATTAGCCAACTCATTAGGGTTTCTCTTTCTTCTCGGAGCCTTCTTTTCTCATCAAGTTCACACATGGAGGTAAATACCTCCCACAGCTACCATAATATTAACATATGGGAGGGTTTATGGACTCAAATTTGACTCACACACCCACTTTCTTCCATCATCAATTCATCATGTAAACCATAAACCTTAGTTTTCTTTCAAAGTACACAAATTGGTTGACGCAAGTTTTAAGTTTTCATCAGTCTTTCTTCATTTTTCTTTCAGGTTATACATTGTATATACAATGTATGTGTGTCATAGTTGTGATTAAAAATCCCTCTTTTCATTCATTGTTTAATCAACACTATAAAAATGACGGTGATGAATGGCCCATGCGTCCCTAAGGAAATTTCTAAGGAATGCATTGACTTCTTTTGTGAGACCTAAATGGTTGCAATTGTGAAGGAAAACACTTGCAAAAGATTTTTTCTTTGTGTTTTCAATCATCCAATGAGAATAATATTATTATAAGCACGACCCCTTCTTTTCCTTTTCACAATTCCAAGCTCTTCTAGGCATTTTTTTATCCCTAAATGATGTCATTTCAAGTTAGAGAATTTTTTTTGGGGATATTCTCTATTTCTAATCAGGATTTTCGTACAATGGATATTCATATTAACTCGATGTGTTTCATCTACTCTAGAAGAAAAACTGAGAACAACTTCAAGAGTGCATCGTCCTCCTTGGGTTTCTTTAAGTTAACTCCAATGGCCTGGAATTGTCTAAAATTATTTTGGAATAAAACATAGATGTGGCCTCTTGTTTCACAAAGTTATTTTTAATAAAATTCTGAGTATGATGCACATTAAAATTTCTATGATCTACTCATTGATGGATTTCTCCTTATGAAAAAGGTAAATAAGGGCTCACAACAATATTTTTTGCTACTTGTTTCAATATTACACTATGGAAATGGAACTCGTTTACTTATAACATAGTTTGAAAATCCAACTAGAAGAAGATGCTTCATTTGTTAACTCAATATGTAATCATCTAGTTTTCTCCCACATCCAGAAGGATAATCAATAAATAAGGTTCAATTACAAGAGATTGTAACTGCAAGGACCCGGGTGGAGTCACCGATTTGTCAGGTTTTAGTGTTCCCAATGAATGGATGCATTGTTGTTGACATAGAATGGGACAACACATGTACCTTCTTAATTTTCTTCCTTCACTTGATGTGGGCCTGGTCATTCCTAGCCTTGAATTGAAAGTTACCCCTAGTCTTAGTCATCACCCTTCATGACACTTGTCACCAAATGATTATATCACAAGGTTGGAGACATATGGGAATTGGGATGAGGCTTTATAACCCTATAGTAACAAGAGACATTAATTGAACTTTGACTATATTGGTGCAATTGAAAATACTAACAACCCAAAACTAAAAGGGATCAATACACAGACTGTCAATGAGAGGTGATTTGGCGGTGTGTGGGAATAGGCCTAGCACCTTCAAAATGATCATTCTCCTCCAACTATCCACATATATGTATAATTCTAAATCATCATCCCTCCTTGAGTCCAATGAACTCATGATTCTAGCGTGGCCATGCTTGATGTGGAAGTTTACACATTTCAAATTATGGGATCATACTTAAGATAATGTATCACCTTTAGTGGATCATACATATATATATGGGAAAAATTCATCTAGAAGAAGATGCTTCATTTGTTAATTCAATATGTAATCGGTTACAGATTCTTCATTTGTTAATTCAATATGTAATCGCTTACAGATTCTTCATTTGTTAACTCGAATCTTCCCTTTTTCTTAATTGTAGGCTCTACTTTCCATTATCAAACTATAAATAAATCCATTTGCAAAGGGTTCTCTTCAAGTGCTTATGTGATTATATAGTGGACTCTAACAATAGATCACAACTCGTCTTCCCTTTCCACAAAATCTACACTTCTTAAGAAGTTTTGAATATCCCTTCACTCCACTAGTTGGTCACAAGAAACAAAAATATCGGTAGATTGTTCCACGGTTGGCAGTGGATTACATAACGCCATATGGTTTTTATAAGGGTGCCAAGTTCTAGAGGTATACGAAAGAAGAAATTGTCAACTGCCTATGGAATAGAGTTGAATCCACCAATCATTAGGAACTCATTAGTAGCCACATAGTTTTGAGATCCGACATAGAGCTAATGCCCATCCTCAAGGGGAAACAAAGAGAGGCAATTTCCCATGTTGAAGATACAAAAAAAAATTCAAGGGAAGGTGCACTCCAAGCTTTCCAAGCCATATGTAGTGGGATTCATCTTGATCTTTAGAGGATAGAACCACACTCCCCTCATAATTTATAAGCTACCTTGCATAGGTCTCAATTTTACAAGGAGTCTTTGAGGAAAATCAAGCTCAAACATATTGGGCTAAGATTCAATCCTCCTCTCCCACCACATCCCACACCTCTAGGAAATTTGGATGAGGAGAAGGAGAAGGAAGATTTGAAAGAAAATAGACAAAAATGTAGGGTTAGACCATGTCAAAGGTGTCATTACTCATTTTGTGTCCTATGACCTTAGGGATGCTTGCAAGGAACAAAAATAATGGGACAAAAAAAGAGGCAGGGTAAATGACATAATGCACATGAGACATTTTTAATTGCACAAGGACGCACAAAACCTTTTGTTGGGGGGTGATGATGGGTCACCAAATAGTGGAAATTTGAGGCCCATATTGTTACTAATATGCATTCTTGAGGTTATGCAAATCATTTTCTCAAGTAGGTTTAATCACGAGGATGTTCATCAACTTGCACTTGCATGGTTTCTTCTATCTTTGTCACATGGTTATGTTTTATTTCTGCAAGTATATCATAGTTTCATGTAGAGAATTGATGCAAGTTGTTATATACATTTTATTTTCTTCATGTCATTTCACTTTTAGCTAATGCAATTTTGTTGTCACAACAATTTCATTTATGTTATTATACCAAGTTAATTTTCTTTGTGGCATATTATTTCTATTCAAGTCAATTATGCAAATTCACTTTTTCGAACATTGTATTGCAACCTTCTAATTTAGGTTTAGTATCTTATCCTATCTCATGAATTCTGAGATGATCATTCATTGAAATGATTGATATATTTAGTAGTCTTATGTATGTTTCCTCCTTCCTCTTTAGAATAGTGGAAACCACTCTCATTAACCCCTTCTCCTTATGCTCTTGATTTGGAGTATAAGGAGTGTAGATCACCAACCTTTGAGGGTGAATGAACATGATATGAAAGGATGAGATTGGGCATCCTCCTTTCTTTTAGATTTTTTTTTTCATTATTAGTGTTAGCATCACTTCACCCTTAGTGTAGATAGGATACCCTAAATAGAGTCTTATAGTCAAGATAAGGAACATGATGATGGAGATATTTTTAAGCCTATGATGCATGCATTTACCCACTACCTATATCTCTATTGAACCAACCCTGAAGTAGCCAAGATAGTGACTCTATAACTTCCTATATTTCTCTTAAGCAAGGGAGTGAAGGTCATGAGAAAAATTGTTGAAGGAAAGGGTCAACAATATTCAAGATAGACTTAGGATTCACATTCCTCATTAAGTTTATAAATCAAATTGTACTAGTGTAGTTTCACATAACAAAAACATTCCTCATTAGGATTTCACTTTCCATGAAGGAAAACATTTTTTTTTGTGGTTTGCAAGATAGAGGCACCCATCTTTCCAACTCACCTTGCGTTGTGTTCGGGCACCCATCTTTTCAACTCACCTTGCATTGTGTTCGGGTGCCCATCTTGCCAACTCGCCTCTCGTTGCATTTGGGCACCCTGCCTCGTTTTCGCAATGACTCCTCTTGTGGGCACTCGTCTTTCCAAATCGCCTTGCTTTTGCACGCCCAACTTATCAAATCGCCTTGCCTTTGCACGCCCATCTTGCCAAATCGCCCTTCCTTGCATTCTATAAACCCCAATTTTTTCCCCGCATGAGTTGTGTCGCTGGCCCTTCCACGTTATATTCTGATAATTCCATATTTCCAATGGTTTTTCGATTGTTCAGGTGACAATAAGTTGTAGAGAAGGCTCCATTTGGATATGTAAAAACTTTTCAAAATACAAGTAATAAATGGTTGGCCATCATTAAAGAAACATAGAAAAAAATCCCTTTATATAGACCTAATAAGGGCATATCATATCATCAACACATAAAGGACTCTTGTTATTAAGGGTTTGATTGGTTCGTCAAGTAGGAGTGGTTATATTCCCCCATCAAGGTTTAATTCCCCCCTAAGCATAGTGACTTGTTTAGGCCCTTCATTAAGGGGGGGTCTAATAAGTCATATTTTGATTGATAGGCACTACTGAAGTAGCATTTATCACATTAACACAACCTTACACCTTGGAAATACTTGGACAATCATAATATCATAGGGAGAATGCTCGAGTCCATTATATCTGCATATGGGTCATCACCTATTGACACAATATGTTAAACCCTATCTGCATATGGGTCATTCCCCCATGACTATGACTACCATAAGAGATTAGGTGAAGCCATTGAGAATGGATTCTTATCCAAGCTCTCTCTCTCTCTCTCTCTCTCTCTCTCGTAGGATGAAGGAGGAGGGATGGAAACTATAGAGGAGGATACTGAAGACATCCATTTGGTCGATTATTCAGACGATCCCAAGGAGGTGGTCCAAATTTTTTAGTATACAAGTTCAATTACCAAGGGTTGGGCTAATAGGAGATTAAAACTTGTCGATTTTTGAAGGGGGTAATCCTGGAGTTTCATTTTTGATAGCCACAAAACCTTTGGGTTTGAATAATTTTGTGGATTCCATTGGCATGGATGGGACATGCAAGAGAACATCACGGGCACTGAAAGTATTGGTATTGATGCAAGTATCACTACTACATATGACCAAATTTGCCACGGTTTTTCGTTGCTATTGCCACACATATCTGTCACACTTTACATGAAGGCAAACAATTTTTTCGTGGTTGGCAAGATAGAGGCACCCATCTTTCCAAATCGCCTTGCATTGCGTTCAGGTGCCCATCTTGCCAACTCACCTTGCATTGCGTTCGGGCACCCATCTTTCCAACTCCCCTCTCGTTGCATTTGGGTGCCCTGCCTCATTTTCGCAATGACTCCTCTTGTGGGTGCCCATCTTTCCAAGTTGCCTTGCCTTTACGTGCCCAACTTGCCGACTCACCTTGCCTTTGCGTTCCCATATTGCCAACTCACCCTTCCTTTCCTTCTGTAAACCCCAATTTTTTTCCTACATGAGTTGTGTCGTTGGCTCTTCGGTTTTGTTGGTCGGGCGCACATCTTGCGAAATAGTGTTGCCCCGCCTTTGCACGCACTGCTTTCTTTTCTTCACATTTCCTCATGTGGTTTCCCATCTTTCCAACTCGCTTTACCTATCCTTTCACCCCCCCTATTTACCAACTCTGCTTGCCTTGCATTTGGACTCCCTTAGTTGATGTGGGCTCTCCCTCTTGTCATGCCTCTGGGCGCTTATCTTTTCAAATCGACTTGGTGTGCCATAGCGAAACCCCATGTTTGTGTTGGCTTTAGGAAACCCCAAGTTTCTTCCCAGATGTGATTTGTGTCACTAGCTCCTCGTTTTTGTTGGTTGGGCACTCCTTCTGCTTACTCGGTTTGCCTTTAGGCGCCCCTCTTGCCAACTTGCCTTACATTGCCTCTGGAAACGCCAAATTTTTCTTGCATTCGGAAAACCCCAAGGTTTTTTCCCACCTCACCTATGCCGCTGGCTCTTTCAGTTTTGTTGGTTGGGTGCTCCTCTTGCCAACACGGCTTGCCTTTGGGTGCTCCTCTTGCGAACTTTATGCAACTTATGCAACTATATGCAAGTTTAAGAAACTATGGAACTTATGCAACTTGTTAGTCTCTAATTTTTGCTTTTGATTTTGTGAGAAACCTTAATCCCAAACCCTTCCTACCTGCACTTCATTATCTTCTTCCAGTTGATTTTGATCATTGTATTTAGTGTCTTATGGTTTGCATTTCAGTTTTTTGAATAATTTATTTAAGTTTGGAGTTGTAAGACATGGTTTTAAATGATGTGTCACTTTATATGCATGTTTGAACTTTACAAATTCAAATTATTCTAAGTCATTAATAGTGTTACGGGAATAGCCTTATTCCCATAGCGCAAAGATAATCATGCCTTGATATGCGCCCGTCACCCAGATTTCGTTATGATGACACAGATTGTGGTTTGAGAGTTCGCATGTGTCCCACAATAGCTTTGGAATCATTTTGTGATTCAAACCGTTACATGATCATATTGTTCTGTACCTACAAAGGACTCATTTTGAATCATCCAATTCTCAATGATCATTATATTGAACCTGTCATTCTATGTCGGATTTTGCTGAATTTTAGGCTCAGGTATTTGCTCAGAAGAACAGTTATATACTAACAGATTGCAGGTGGAAAATTTGGAATCTGAATCATGTTAGTTATATCATTGTGTTTTGATGGCACCTAAGAGGAGCAGACAGGTAGTTAGATTAGAACCCAACAGTTTTGAACTCCTCGAATCTTATCCTCAGATGACTCAAAGGTTCAGAGATGCCAGGTGGTTTGAATTCCTTGCCACTTTTCAAGGTTACGATGAGCAGGTCTCCATGGAGTTTTCACTTAAATTTGATGGTCATGAGGTGGAGATCGAGAATATGTTGATGCTGGTGACAGAAAAGACAATTTCTAAAGCTTGTAGATTGGTGGTTGGAGGAGAAAGATGGTGGAAGAAAGAGCATGTGGTTACAGAGTTTGTCAATCAATTCCCGCTTCCAGATAAGCAAAATCTGAATTGGAGAAGGAGAGTTCCTCGCAGTTGGATTAGACCTGAATGGCACACTGCTCTGATCGTTATCCATAAGTATATCACCTGCGAAGGTAGAATTTCACTAGTCTATATCTACCACATTAGGATATTAATGCATCTAGATGGCGATTATCCCTTAAATCTGCCTTACTTTCTACTAAAAAGCTTGACAAAGATGTCAAAGAGAGTGTAGTCACTCTCCACCAATGCAAAGAGCAGTATGTTTCATCAAGTCTTAATTAAGACTTTAGTTATGTCTGCTTTGAGAGAATTAAAGAATCCCTGGATCTGGCTCATGCAATCTTTAAACCCTAACACACGGTCCAACAAACAGAAGAAAGGAAAAGGAAAAAATATTGTTACAAAGAAACAAAATATTTCAATTGATGAAACCCCTGTTAAAGAAGAAATGGTTGATATCAGGGTGGTGAGGAATAGAAGAGGTAAAAGACCTGAGTTGGATCCAGAAATCGAAATGTTTTCCGAGGAAGATGTTAAAGGGAAAGAAGATTCAGATGAAGATTTTAATACTCAAACTACAGTCAAGCATGAATCGCCATCAACCAGTAAAAGGGGTGTTGCAGTCAAAAGGACAAAGGATAAAGGTGTGTCTGTGTCTAAAAAACCTAGAAGGAATTCTACCAGGGTTACCAACAAGTACAGATTGAAGTCAAAATCCATGTATAATCCATCAATCAAAGAAGAAAATGTCATAGTTATAGAAGATGACTCTGAAGATGTTGAAGCAGGTACCAGGAAAAAGGCAAAAAGAAATCCATTGCTTAAGAAACCAGTAAACAAATGTTTTCATCATCTACAGGACCTGTAACGAGAGCTACAACAAGATTAGAAATTGCTAAAGGTATCAATGAGATTATTGAGAATAAAAAGGATTAACTTATAGACTCAGATCACATATCAGATGTGCCTGAAGCCATGGATTCGACAAGTTTTGATGAAGAACATAGATCGGGATTGGTTTCTAAATACCAAGTTAAAGTGAAAGAACCCAAAGTTGACTTAAATCTGAATGAGCCTGCACCTTTTGAAGAGTGCTTAGAATTCAGGGTTAAAATAAGAACTGATAAAGAAAGAATCAAGGAATTCCAGAAAACAATGAGACAATTGAAGAAATAAAAGGCACAAATAGAACAATGGAATGCTCGTCGGCAAGAAAGGATTCAAGGTTTTTAAATGAAGAAAAAAGAGCAAAGGGCATTGCTCAAAGAACTTAGAGAAATAAACTTCAGACTCTATTGGCACAATGTCATGCTTACCACAAAGCTCAAACAGAAAAATGATAAAGCTACTGCTATGATTATATCCTAAAGGTTTCATGAAGATTGCTACAATCATAATTTTAATGTTTTCCAGTAAATATGGCAGTGTCTACTCGTTTTTGGCCTGTGAAATGAAAAGAACTCGCACTGTATGACTAGATCAAACTAATCCTTGTTTTGTAGAATCAAATGTAATGCTGGCAAGATCGTACAATATCAAGTTGTTGAGCAATGATCTATTTTTGGATTGTAAAAGATATTTTTGAGTTAACTTCCCTAGTAGATAGATACTATTCGAATCTAGTCATTAAAGGTACACTAGATGATAGGATCTGGAGGTTTTATGGATAGTTTAAATAGGCAGAGGAAAGACTGTGTTCAGGTCAAAAAATTGGAGATCGAGAGGACCTTTTTGTGAAACTCCTTGTAAAGGCATTTATGTTCTATTTGACACTTAATAGCAAAGGCATATGGATGGTTAGACACTCTTTTCTACTATGTTTTTCTTTCTTCATGCTTGAATTCATTATTCAGATTGCAATGCTTGTGTTTCTTGATTGTTAATTAATACATTGAAAAATTTACTGTGGAAATTATTTTCAAGTTTTGATATCAAGCTGATGGTCTTGTTTCTTTATGATATTCTGAGACAAGAATTTATGTGAAGTTGAAAAATTGAAGGCTTCATCTTCTCTTTTTCTTATTGGTTTAATCCATCTATGTGTCTACCTTTTATTCAGTCAATGGGATATGCTATGTTCTGATCTTGATTTTCATGTTATGTTATAACCTTGAGCCAGTTTTCAACCACCTTATTCAAAAAACCAAATTATAAAAACTTTCTAAACACTTTGCAATAAACCGATGATGCCCTAGATTTCCCTATCACAGTCAAGTGCAACTTTAGGGACTAACATTTTTGGCGTCGTTGCCGGGGACGAAGAAAGAAATATATCTTCCCTGGGGAAACGACAAGTTTAGATTCAAATCTTGATGGTGAACAAGATTTTGGACATTATTTAAGACTGTGATTATTCACCTGGCGACTCCTCTGTGGTAATTATGGCTCCTAAAAGAGAAGTTAAAGGACCTAAAACTCCTCTAACTTCTTCATCATCTAATAAGAGACCAATAACCAGGAAAAATCCAGATCCTGAGCCTGTTGCAGCAGTTCCAAATCCTGAAAAGTTACTAAGAAAACCTAAAGTTCTTTCTAGACAGTCTTCACTCTTAAAAGGAAAATTGTCTTCAGAAATTTCTCAAGGACAATCCTCTAAAATCACCAAAACCCATGTAGATGAAGAGGTGAATTCTGAAAGTGAAATTAAACTTGTTATTGAGCCTGCTATAGTTTCATTCCCTTCAACTATTTCAGAATTAAATCTAGAACAGTGGAAGTTAATTACTGAACTCATTAAACATGAATATTCAGACATCTTGCATGTGACTGAAACTTCGAGAGGTCACAGCACAGATATTAAGAGTGAACCAGAGACACCTTCGTCATCTCTTGAATCTCTCTCATCTGAGGATTTTAAATCACATTATTTTTCTTTTGAGAATCCTTTGTTTCTTAGCCCATTATCTGATCATAGTCCAGAAGAGAAATCCTTATCTGCTAAAGATCAAGACTCAATGACAGTACATATAAGTTGTAATACACAAGGGACATTTTCACCTTCAGCATCACTAATCTTGCTTACTCCCAAAGCACCAAAAATAGCTAATATGGTTGTAGACAGAATGGATGAAATAGTTGCAGCAAGGTATGCCCCTTTGGTTCTTCCACAAGTCATGTTTGCCTTTCCACCAAATGATTATATGAGATACTTGCCCAGATTCAATGGAGATGGAGCAGTTACTGTTGAAGATCATTTGACTTCATTTTATAGTTTTGCAGATGATTTCAATGTAGAGCATGTTGATGTGTGGATGAGATTATTCGTACAGAGTCTAAATGGGTAAGCAAGAAAGTGGTTCAGTATTTTGCCTCCTAATTCAATTGTTGATATCGTAGCCTTAAATGATGCCTTTCTTAAAAATTGGGCAGACAAGAAAGACTTTTTATACTACATTACCGAATTCAGTTCTTTAAGGAGGAAACAAGGTGAATCAATACCTGATTTTACCAAAAGGTTCAACCAAATGTATGGTAAAATTCCAGAGGATATTAAACCTTCAGAGACATCAGCTAAAATCACTTTTTCCAATGCATTCGATGTCAAATTTTCCTTGTTTCTTAGGGAAAGAAGAGATGCTACCCTCAGCCTGATGCAAGATGATGCTATCGAGGTAGAATCAAACATATTAGCAGCAAACAAATTGAAGTCTAGAAGTGATAGAGACAGTAAAAATCAAAAGGAAGAGTTGCCTTCATCTTCTAATTCAACATCTGATTCTAAAATGGATGAAATGGCTAAGAAGATGAAAACTCTGACATATGAAATGGAAAGGTTGAATATGGAACAAAAACAGCCCAGTAGACCTGCACAGGAGAGTGGTTACAGAAATCCAAATCAGTTCAGGAGGTCAAACAATGTACCTCAAATCTTACCAAGAGAAAGAAAAAACCAAGATGACCAAAAGGTTTTGCCTCCTTTTCAGAATAATGCAGTAGATGAGGAGGAGGATGAAGATGATACAGAAGAAGACCCTACATTTCATTTGAATGATTCTGAATCATCTCCTCTACATGTGACACAACAGGATTATGAATATGCTTTGATTGCAAACCAGTTTGAGGAAGGGGATGAAGATGAGATCGTCCAATAGGAACCTAAAAGGAAAAAATACAATCTCAGATCTGGTTCGAATGCACTTAAAGTAGATACACCTATTTCCACAAAGAAGGCCAGTACTCCAGTTAAAACATGAATTATCAAAGGAAGTCCCAAGATTCAAGTTGATCAACCATTGAAACAACCTGCCAAGGATAATACTGTTGACATAAAGGAACCAGACAGAAACGTTTATGCTTTCAGTTTAGAACACGAAATCAACAAAATCAAGATTTAAGTGCCATTATTAGAACTCATGAAAACAAAACCCTTCAGAAAGACTATCCTCAAGGCTCTACAGGCTCCATCTCATGTCACCTTTTCAGATACAGTCAATCTAGAGGATGAAAACCCTGCTATAACTATTGGACCTCACATTGAATATAGAATTGATGCCTCTGCACCATTCTACATTTCATTAAATGTCCATGACAAGATATTACACAACTGCTTAATGGATTATGGTGCCTCGCATAATGTCATGCCTAAGGTGGTGATGGAAGAATTAGGGTTGGACATTACTAGATCATATCATGATCTATATTCTTTTGACTCCAAGAAAGTCAAATGCCTTGGAGTTATGAAATATGTGGTTGTTACTCTTTCCCAATTACCTATGAAAAGTGTGGTATTAGATGTTATTGTGGCTGACATACCACCAAAATTTGGAATGCTTCTTTCAAGACCTTGGGCCAAGAAGGTAGGTGGTACTCTACAGATGGACCTTAGCTATGCAACCATACCTGTTTTTGGTGGGGAACAACGGAGATTATACAGAGAAGTTAGATTGGCTTATTTGGTAAGTGATCACAATAATACCACTAATCATCCTATATATGTTGTAGAAGATGATCTTGGTTCTTCTATTTTTCATATGAGTGATGAGATGGCAGAAGTATCAGTCAGAAAGACAACAACTGCAGTTGGAGACAATAAAGACAATTTTGTTTGGAAAATTTATTTTGATGGAGCATGTTCTAAAGAAGGTTCTGGAGTTGTCATTGTCTCCATTTCCCCTACCAAGGAGGTTATTCCTATGTCATATAAACTTGAATTTGACACCACTAATAACATCAGTGAGTATGAAGCATTGTTGTTAGGTTTGAAAGCTGCTAGAGATATGGGTATAGATAAGTTGTCTGTTTTTGGAGACTCGGAACTTATTATTCACCAGATCAAGAATATATATCAAAACAAACAACAAAGGTTAAAACAATATAGAAATGAGGTGTGGGATTATGTGGATAATTTATTTTTGGCATTCAATATTACTTTTGTGCACAGAAATTTAAATCAGCAGGCTAACTCTTTGGCACTTGCATCTAGCAACTTTAAAATTCCGATGTTTCCTAATCTAAAGTTCGAAGTTGAAGTCAAACACATACCCTCAATACTGGATAATATAAAACATTGGCAGGTTTTTAAAGACGATGAGGAAATTCAAAGATTTTTGAAAACTATTGAAGAGTTTTCTAACATTTCAATAGATCAAGATGATGAAAATGGTGAAGCAGAAATACATGTTGCAGAAGTCCTTCAAGATACTATTGTTGGCCAAAGAATCATCAAACTGAAGACAAACCATCTGCCCAAAGGTTTGGTTCCACTAGAGAGGTTGTTCGATCATAATGATGTTTCCAAGAAGGCTGTTATCCAAACAGAAGAAACAGATGTAGTGCATTGTGACATTAGTCCAGATCCAAACCCCAGGTTGGTCAAAATATCTAGAAAACTATCACAAAAACAGAAAGATGCGTATGCTGAATTGAAGAAACAATATTAATATATATTTGCCTGGTCTTATGAATATCTGAAAGTGTTTGATACAGATATTATTCAGCACAAAATTCCTCTAAAACCTGGATCAAAACCCGTTAAGCAAAAGTTCAGGCAATTTAATCCTTTACTGTTACCTATAATAGAAAAGGAGCTGAAAAGGTTGTTGGAAGCAAAAATCATAGTGCCACTAAGATACTTAGAATGGGTAGCCAACCTTGTACCTATCAGGAAGAAGAACGGAGAGATAAGGTTATGTGTGGACTTCAGGAATCTAAACAGGTGCTCTTTGAAAGACAATTATCCATTACCAAAAATGGATTATATCTTACAATGAGTTGTCAGTGCAAAGAGAATCTCTATGCTTGATGGATATTCAGGGTACAATCAAATATCATTAATGGAAGAGGACAAAAATAAAACAGCTTTTACCACTCCTTGGGGCACTTTTATGTATGAAAATATGTTTTTCGGATTGATGAACGCAGGAGCCACATTCCAAAGGGCTATGGACATCACTTTCATTGGGGAGAAAGACAAGTTTGTGGTTATTTACCTTGATGACATCACTATATTTTCAGCATCCGACGAAGAACATTTACAACACTTGAAGTAGACCTTTGAGAAGTGCAAGAGGTACGGTATATCACTTAATCCCAAAAAATCACAATTTTCCATGGAGGAAGGAAAGCTTCTAGGACATATAGTTTCACCTAAAGGTATTAAAATAGATCCTGAAAGAGTAAAGGATATCCAACAAATAGACATTCCGAGAAATAAAAAGTCTATTCAGTCCTTCATTGGTAAAATTAATTTTTTAAGGAGGTTTATACCTAACTTTGCAGAGATTGTCAAGTACATTACTGACATGTTGATAAAGGATGCAGAAATTAAGTGGATACCAGAAGCGAAAGAATCCTTTGAAAGGATCAAGCAGGCTAATTTTCAGGCACTTGTCCTAATTAGCCCAGATTACTCCAAAGAATTCATGATTTTTTCATTTGCATCAGAAAATACCATAGTTGTTGTTCTTCTACAAAGAAATGAGCAAGGATACAAGCAGCCCATCTCCTTCTTTGGAAAAACCCTCAGAGACTCTGAATTGAAGTATGATATAATAGAAAAATAGGCCTATGCCTTGGTAAAGGCTTTGAAATCCTTCAGAGTATATGTTCTTCAATCTAAGATTACAGCTTATGTCCCAAGCAGTGCAATCAAAGAAATATTGGTTCAGCATGATTGTGAAGGAAAGCGAGGGAAATGGATAACAAAAATCCTAGAGTATGATCTTACCATAAAGCCTACTCAGCTGATAAAAGGACAAGGCCTTGCCAAATTAATGACAGAATCTAATTGCAAAGCAATTGGGTTGTACCATCTTTCAGACAAGACACAGGATTCTTCTGTCCAGATTGAAGAAACAAATTCACAGGTAAACAACAAGTATGTTTCTTCACCATGGTACAAAGATATCGTGTTTTTTTTTGCTAAACTTTCAATCTCCCCAAGAGTTGGATAAATCAAAATTCAGATCATTAAATTTAAGAGCAGTAAAGTACTGCATTGTTGATCAGACCCTATTCTGGAAAGACCCCAATGGTTTTTTGTTGAGGTGTGTGGATGAAAAAGAAGCTAAACAAATCTCTCATGATCTGCATCACGGTGTCTGCGAAGGCCATCATCATTGGAAGGCTACTGCCTTCAAGATTCTTAGGGCAGGCTATTACTAGCCAGTTCTACTCTCAAATCTTTTTTCTCAGGTCAGGGCATGTGAACCCTATCAAAAATTTGCTGGAAAGCATAAACTTATATCTTTGCCTCTGAAACCAATCATCACCCATGGACCATTTCAACAGTGGGGATTGGACTTCATTGGAGAGATTAATCCGTCATCTTCAGGACAACATAGATGGATTCTTACAGCCATAGATTATTTTACGAAGTGGATTGAAGCAATTCTGACTCGAAATACAACAGACAAGGTAATCATGGAATTTCTAGAAAGATATATTTTTTCCAGGTTTGGCTATCCTAAAAAACTAGTCACTGATAATGCACAGGATTTTAAATCGAATTCCATGATTGAATTCTGCAATAAGTATAGTATCAAATTGGTTCATTCTACTCCCTACTAACCCCAAGGGAACGGATTGGCAGAATCTTCCAATAAGACTCTGATAAGAATTATAAAAAAACTACTAGCAGAAAATAAAAAATCATGGGATTCCAAGTTAAATTTTTCCCTTTGGGCTGATCATATCAGCAATAAGAATTATATTGGGACATCTCCTTTCCATATGGTATATGGGACAGAAGTTATTCTTCCAACTCAATTGGGCCTGCTAGTTTTAAAGTTTCTACAAGAAGAGCTAGAAGAACCCAATGATATCCAAAGGAGAATTTTTCAGATGATTGAAGTTCAGCAGGTCAGAGAACAAGTGAATCAGAAAGTTGTTGCTCACCAGAGCAAAGTCAAGGCTACATTCGATAAGGGAACTAAGAAAGATATTTTCAATGAGGGAGATTTGGTGTTAAGATGGGATGCCAGGAGAGAGGATAAAGCAAAACATGGTAAGTTTGATAACCTATGGTATGGTCCTTTCAAAATAGCCAAGGTAATGAACAATAACACTTTTCTCCTGCATAATTTAGACAACATATAAACTTTTGGGGGCCCAGTGAATGGGAGGTTCTTGAAGCACTATTTTCTCTAATGACTCATCAGGTTTTCAGTTAGTACGGTAGGTTTTCTTTTCAATAAATACTCCATATACCTAATGGACTTGTTTTTACAGTTATGCTGAGAATAAAAGATTGACAGATGCAGGGAGATCAGTGAATCAAAGATAAAGGAAAAGGCATTGGTCTGCAGTTCTTGGAGTTTATTATCAAAACTCCATCCCCAGAAGGAGCCAGTGTTAGTCTCTAATTTTTTCTTTTGATTTTGTGAGAAACCTTAATCCCAAACCCTTCCTACCTGCACTTCATTATCTGCTTCCAGTTGATTTTGATCATTGTTTTTAGTGTCTTATGGTTTGCATTTCAGTTTTTTGAATAATTTATTTAAGTTTGGAGTTGTAAGACATGGTTTTAAATGATGTGTCACTTTATATGCCTGTTTAAACTTTACAAATTCAAATTATGCTAAGTCATTAATAGCGCTACGAGAATAGCCTTATTCCCGTAGCGCAAAGATAATCATGCCTTGATATGCGCCCGTGATCTAGGTGGATATTGGTGGCCACCCACCTATTCCACTTGGACCCCCACCATTACTTCTTTCAGTTTTTTAGTTTCCGCACAGTTTACTGTTTTTAGCAATTTTTCGGGTCCTGAACTTCCGGAGCCGTTTTGAGGCCTTAAACGATGTTTTTTGGTAAAATAGGGAGAAACATGGATCTTAGATCATGTTTCTCACCCAAAAGTTGTAGTCCTCAGATAGATCTTTCTAACGAGGTATGGAATGCGTCAAACGGAGATCGTATGCCAAAGTTACGTCACCGGGAAGTTGATGTACCAACTTACCCAAACGGGGCCCATAGTCTTGGTGTTTCATCTCCTAGGGTTAGGTCTTTGGATGTTTAGGGTTTTCCATTGTTTCTCAATAATAATAGGCCTTAGAGCCTCATTGTAACACAGTTCAAAGGCCAGTAGCCACCACATCTCTTCTCAGAGATAAGCTACCAGCGCCCTAGCTAGTTTATTTCCATTTTGTCTGTAAGCATATTTCAGTCATTTGTTATTAATGAAATGAAGTCTTATTTCTGTTGCATCTCTGTGTTTATGTGTATTTATGTATTTCATTGTGTTCCTACATAAATCTGGATCAGTGGTATCAAAGTGGTTTTCTCATTCTCGATCCTTCTTTGCATGTCCCTAACAAGGTCGGGGTATAAGGAGTTAGGGCTCGATCTGGTTGAACCTTTGCAAGATCAGCCTCGCAAACCCCGACGACCACCCATGGGGGAAGAAAAGAAATATGAGGGAGTAGGATATCCTATCAAAATGTTGCTCGAGGAGGCCCTCGAGAAACAAAGGAACGCGATGATGGACAACTTTGCCCAGATTCTTCAATGGATTCTCACTAGCGGCGCATCAACATCCAACAACCACTCTGGACTACAATGGACTACGCTGCGGCAGCAAAGGGACCAAGATGTGCATGAGATGACGAATATGTTTCATACCCTACACACAAAGTTGGGTATCAAATATTCAGAGAAACATTTGGTGTTAAAGTACCGCAGTTGTCTACACAGATACATTCAGGAGGAAATGGAGTTCCTCGACATCTCCTCGCTTGGTGTGGCATACCGATATGCTGCCAAGATTGAGCAGAAGTTCAAACAGAAGAAGCGATACTTTGGGTCTGCAAATCAGAAGCAAGGGAAAGGTACCCCCGAACCGTAGAACAAAGGACCAACCCAAGGAGGGGAAACCCAGGACAACCCGCCAAAGCCACAAGCAAAGAACAACACCACGAAGCCAAAAAAGGACATGGCGAAGTGGTGTGAGTTCCATAAGAGCTCCACTCACAACACAAATGAGTGTCGGGCCAAGCAGTCACTGGTAGCCGAGTTGAAGGCTTCTGAATCGGATGCATGCTTCGACTTTGAATCAAAACCTGACAAGGGGAATGATAGGAGGAAGCAGATTATCGATGCGGAGCCCAACACCATCGTTGCCACCACGAAGATCCAGAAGGAGGAACCAGAAGATCCAGAGGAGGCAGAGCGTCTCTTCCATTCCAAAATGTGGGTAAAGGGTTCCCCATTGCAGTTCATTGTCGACAGTGGGAGCCAGAAGAACCTCATCTCGGTAGAGGTCGTGAAGTGGCTGGGCTTGCCGACCACAGCACACCCACAACCATACACCATTGGGTGGTTGCACCAAGGACGAGACCTCTGTGTCAGTCAACAATGTCGCCTTCCCTAAAGCATCAAGCCCTTCACGAATGAGGTATTATGTGGCATTGATCCTCTTGATGTTTCTGATGTATTATTAGGCCAACTGTACTTGTGGAAGCGACATGTTGTGTATGAGTCCATGCCTCGTGCTGTTATTATCACTTTGGGCAATAAGTTGTACATGATACCGAAGATAGCACTGCCTACCACCATCTCTTTGGTTACTGCAAAACAATGCAGTAAGCTCATTTCCAAAACCAAGAAATTTGTTTTCCTGATGATCCGCCCTCAGGAAAAGAGGAAGATTGTGGCCATGACCTCCAGACAGGGCCCCACTGCACGAAAAAAACAAATGGATAAGTTCGTGGGGGAGTACGAGGACATCTTCACCTCCCCCGCAGGGGTGCCTCTACATTGCCAGGTCAAGCACCCCATCGATATGACCCCAGGTGTGTCACTTCCCAATGGACCCATCTACCGACACTCTGTCCTGGAGAATGACGAAATCAAGAGGCAAATTCAAGAGCTGTTGCAAAAAGGTCACATCCAGCCGAGTTCATCGCCCTGTGGGAGCTCGATCATGTTGGTGCAGAAGAATGATGGGACTTGGAGACTCTGCATTGACTATCAGGCACTGAACAAGATCATTGTCCGCAATAGGTACCCGATCCCACAGATTGATGACCTTCTGGACCAACTCAAGGGAGCGAAATATTTCAGCAAGATCGACTTGAAGTTTGGGTATCACCAGGTACCAATCAAACCCTCTGATGTGTGGAAGACTGCATTCAAATCCAAGGAGGGCCTTTTTGAATGGTTGGTCATGCCTTTCGGGTTGATGAATACCCCTGCAACCTTCATGAGGCTAATGGACGACATCCTACGGCCATTCACCAACTCATTTGTAGTGGTGTACTTGGATGACATTCTGATCTTCAACCAGACTTGGGAAGAGCACCTCCACCACATCTGATAGGTCCTCCAAACACTGTGGCAACACAAGTTGTGTGCCAATTTGGAGAAATGCACTTTTGGCATAACCCAAGTTCAGTATCTGGGATACATTATTTATGAGTGGGGGGTGCATGTGGATCCAACAAAGATCCAAGTCATTCGGGATTGGCCAGCCCCAACCACCTTAACAGAGCTCTGCAGCTTTTTAGGTCTTGCCAATTTCTACCGCAGGTTTGTGTTGGGATTCTCTCATATCACTTGGCCCTTGAGTCAAGTCACCAAGGGAGGAGCTAAAGCAAAATTCTTTTGGTCTGAATCTCAACAGAAGGAATTCAGGGAGTTGAAGCATCACCTCTGCTATGCACCAGTGCTCACATTACCATACTTGCAACAACCATTTGAGATCGAGACAGATGCCTCTGACTATGCTATTTGGGCAGTCCTTAATCAACATGGGCATCCAGTGGCATATCACAGTGAGACACTTTCTGACACAGTCTGGAAGTATCCCACTTATGACAAATAAATGTATTCCATTGTGCAGGCTTGTCGGCAATGGAAGCATTACATTTTGGGAAAGGAAATGGTCATCCACAAAGACCACCGACCCATGCAGTTCATATAGACACAAGGGAAGTTGCAGAACGATCGCCATCAGAAGTGGTCCACATACCTGCAACAGTTTCATTTGAACATTAAGTACAAAAAAGGCAGCACCAATAATGTTGCAGACTGCCTCAGTCGACCATCCATCGTGGCGCTAACCACTGTGCTCAAATCTTGTGCGCACGAGACTTCCGAATGGCTGCTTCTCTACACAAGTGATCCAGAATTTGGCCACACATACAATACACTCTTGGAGGGTAAGCAAGTTCCCAATTTTCACCTCCAGGATTCCCTGCTTTGTCACCTGGGACACCTTTTTGTTCCTTCAAGCAAGCGTGCCAAGATGATTTGGGAGGCACACTACAGTCGGTTCGCTGGGCATTTTGGGGTCAAGAAAACCGTGGCAGTATTGTAAAAGTATTTCTATTGGCCGAACCTTCGACAAGATGTCTGGAAGTCATGCACTGATTGCGCCATTGCCAAACCGACCATCAAGAAGCAAGGCCTCTATACTATTCTTCCTACCCCCAGTCGACCTTGGGAATCCATATCTATGGATTACATGTCGGGCCTTCCTTCTACTAAGCATGGAAATGACTGTGTTTTTGTGGTCGTTGACCGATTCTCGAAGATGTCCATTATGATGGCCTGCAAGAAGAATATCACAGCAGAAGCCACTGCTAAACTCTTCTTTGAACGAGTGTGGGTACACTTTGGGATCCCACAGTCTATCATCTCAGATCGGGACAGTAGGTTCCTCTGTACATTTTGGTCCAGCCTCTGGTCGATGTTGGACACCAAGCTCACCAAGTCCACAGCTTTCCATCCGCAAACT
>ML812224.1:120517-133969 GCA_009831015.1 Picea engelmannii
TTCAGCTGTTCAAACTGTATTCTGTAGGTTTGAAGCTTTGCATCCTTTACCTTCTCATTACCCTCATAACTGCTAATGAGTTTGTCCCACATTTCTTTGGCAGTTTCTAGGTGCATAACTTTTACGAATTTTTCTTCTACAAGCCCACTCAAGATAGAATTCATAGCCTTAGCGTTGAAGCTAAATTCTAGTTTGTCATCCTTATTAGCTAGCACAACTGGCTTTACATACCCAGTATCCACCACATCCCAGACATCTGCACCTAAAGCCATTATGTAGGTTCTCATTCTAACTTTCCAGAAGGCAAAGTTTGTTCCATTGAAAAGAGGAGCCTTATTGGTTGAATTTCCTTCATGGCTTGACATGTTTAAGCTCTAGGATCTACCCTTAGATAAAAGGGGTCAGCTCTGATACCAATTGTTGGACAACTGAGAGGGGGGGTGAATCAGTTGTTATCGTGCTTAAACAATTATGCTTCTTTTAAACTCTTTGTAGGAACACTGAATGATGATCACAATAATGCAGGGAAATAAACAATGGCACTTTCAGCATCATTCACATATATGAGAAACACAGAGACAGATATTTCCCGAGGAAACCCATATAGGGTAAAAACCTCTTTTTCTTTATATGATAAGTAATAGTTACAGTCTTTACATTATCATACATATGAGCACCAACTCATAATGAGGCTACAACCTCAGTTTTTCAAGTTGCTACTTGCTGAGAGCACCAACTCTTTGTTTTCTCTAGCACCCACTAGAAGGAAGCACCAACTCCGTGGTTTCTCTAGAACCAACTAGAAGGAAGCACCAACTCCCTGGTTTCTCTAGCACCAACTAGAAGGAATCACCAACTCCCTGAGTGTTTCCAGCGCCAACTGGATGGAAGCACCAACTTCCAGTCATACAGGCACCAACCTTTATAACAGAGAACAAGAGTTATCCCTTGCACCACCCTGCCACCCTGGTTTCTCTGGCTGCAACCAGATGGAAGCTACAACTCCCTGTGTTCAAGCACCCACTTGAACCTCTGAGGACAATAGTCCTCCCTAGCACCTCCCAACCTCCCTGAAATATAAATCTTTGCTACTGAACCTTATTATAGTGATATAATGTTCAACAATGGCTTACCAGATTCATCATTGTTCTGCTGCATTTCGTTGCTCTGTTTGCCTCATTGCCTTCCTGCACACATGACTTGCACTATCTGTTCTTCTGCTTTTTATTCTTTGTGCGCCATGTCCATTCACTGCACAGTTCCTCTTCTATTTAATTCAGTTGTTGCACTCTCCTCCTTCTTCACACATGAATCACCTTCAATAACAGCAACCACAGAAACTCCAATAGCAACAGCAACCCCATCTCTTCTCTGTACTGTGTATTTATAGCTTCTATGCACCTTGTGCATGCAATGTGTGCAATACCTCTGCATGCTCACACCGCATCGATATCCTCCGCCTCTCAAGTTCTCTGCCTGATCATCATGGTAACTCTTCAGCTTCTCTGGTGGTTTTTCCATGCGTTCAACATCAATGGGTGTGATGTTGAGATTCCTCAGCCTCTCTGGAAATTGAGACTCTTCGTCTTCTCTCTGACAGTCGAGCTCATCCTTTATGTTTTAGTTACAGGCTTCTATGCTCATCCATCTATCACTCCCTTCTAAGAATAGTCTTCCTTCACTGGATGAAGCTTGGAGACTCTTCATCTCCTCTGGCGATCACACAAAGGTCTCTTCGAATTCCCTAGCAGATGCCATCAATGGTTTCTGGCAGTTTCACTGTGTCGTGCATCAGTAGCCCTCCGATCTCCTTCAGGTTTATCTGCGTCGTTGGATGAACTTTATTAATCTTGCCTTTAAATCGGGTTTCGGCATTTCAACATTCCTATGCCCAAGTGTCTTGACACTTCATGTCGCGATCTCCGAAGCTTCAATACAGAGCTTTTCTACGCTAGCTCCTTCCTCTATATGACCATAGGTGGTGACCTCTGGTTACACCGACAATTCACCTTTTCGGTATTTCGGCATTTGTATGATCTAGTGTATCGACATTCCCAGACGCGATCCCCGAAATTCCGAGGCGGAGCTTATCTGCACTAGGTCCTTCCTCCACGTGACGACACGTGGTGACCACAGGCTGCGCTAAAAGGTGCTGCGAACTTATGATCTTCATCAACCCTGATCGACGGTCCACGATCTCGATGAATCAACGGTCCAGATCTCATCATGAATTCGCATCTCGTTGTTCCTTAGATGGAGATTCTCTTCACTCCAAGTCGCGATAGGCGAGACTCAGAGATGGAGCTCAGATCAACGGTCCAGGATTTTGATGTATTGACGGTCCAGATCTCATCGTGAATTCGCATCTCGCAGTTCCTTAGATGGAGGTTCTTTTCACTCCAAGTCGTGATAGGCGAAACTTCGAAAAGGAGCTTAGATCAACGGTCCACGTCTTTTGGTGTATTGACGGTCAGGATCACATCTTGATTCAACAGCTGCGATTAAGTCGCAATTTTGCATATTGCGAAATTGGGATTCCTGTGGATGATATTACTTGACATCTCCAACTCTCGATCCCCGAAACTCCGACATGGATTGGAATCAGCGGTCCATATTTGATCTTGATTCAATGGCTGTGATTTAATTGCGATTTTGCATATCGCGAAATCGATATTCCTGTGGATGATATTACTTGACATCTCCAACTCTCGATCCCCGAAACTCCGACATGGACTGGAATCAGCGGTCCAGATTTGATCTTGATTCAATGGCTGCGATTTAATCGCAATTTTTCATATCGCGAAGTCGGCATTCTTGTTGCATTGTTTCTTTGACATCTCCAACACACGATCCTCGAAACTCCGAAATGGACTGGGATCAACAGTCCAGATTAAACCTTGATCTGACGGCTCAAATTAAGTCGCGATTCCGCATATCATGATTTTGGGATTCTTGTGGTTATTATTCTTTGACAACTCCAACTCTCGATCCGCGAAACTCCGAAATGGACTGGAATCAACAGTCCAGATTCAACCTTAATCTGACGGCTAAGATTAAATCGCGATTTCAGATATCGCGATTTCGAGAGGTTAGGGAACATCGTTCCTTTGACTCTCCAGTCAGCGAACTGACGATCTATCCCCACGTGTCTTGCCTGAAGATGGACGGTCCTCCTTCTTTCGGGATTTTGTGAGCCCTCTACTCCTTGCACCTTAAAGAAGGTGCAAGTTCTCCTCAATCCAACGGTGGTCAGACCCTGTGCTCGGATCTAACGCCCGAGATCTATACTCTATTTCTACGCGCTCCTCTTGTCTACATTGAGATCCGACGATCATCGGGAATTCAGGATGGGATCCAACGATCACCGACACTTCTCCTCCAAGCTTACGCATCCTCCTTACTTGGAAGAATTTCTAAGTGTCAAAGGCCTCGACCTTTGATCCTCCTGTGATCCTAAGTACGCTATCTCGCTTGAGCTTTAGCCATGATTTAACCTCATCCCTGGTGCACACCTACGCACTGCATTCGACTCTACGCTAATTCCTCTTGAGCTTACGTTGTTCCTGTTTTTCCATCTATGCACACTCTGATCTTGCCATCAATGACAAGCGCATACTGCCTATAAAGCATGCCAAGCATCCTCTACACTATCTCTTCTGATCTTATTGAGCTTGCTCTGCAGCGTCTTCCCAAAATACTTCTGGTGCTTGCGTCTTCCCAAAATACTTCTAGTGCCCGTCTGTTACATTCTTCGTGTACTCATGCCATCTTCATTGCTGTAGTTGCCATCAATGACAAGCATATGCTGCCTGTTAAACATTTTCCAACAAATACGAAGCCTCTAACTTCTCCCATAGCTCCTTAGTGTTGTCTTCTCCCAACACATTCAACAAAACCAAGTTTGAAAGGAATAGAATTATAATAGTCCTCACTTTTCTATCCATATTTTCTAGTTCTTTTTTTCCATATGCATGAGTTTGTTTCCAAACATAGCAACCCATTGATCTCTATCCACGAGAAGATCTTCCATCTTAAGCTTCCATAACTCAAAGTTCTTGTCATTAAACTTTTCTATCTCTATCCTTAAACTAATTATCATTTTCCTTCACAAAAGGTTCTCCTACACAAATTTCCCCACTCAAGAATTGGTTTATCACAAACCCAAGATTCCCTTGTTATTCAAACAATAATCTAAACCCTAGCAACAAAGGAAACCCCTAAAGACAATAACCTCACTCTAATACCAACTGAAGAGCTTGATAAACCTGTGAAAAATGAGCAATGCCACCAACATAATCTTAAATTAGAAGTACACAATGGCACATTCACACACTATACACATAGATTTACCCTAGAAACCCTTAACCAAGAAAACCATCCAAATGGATGTGATGCCTCTCTAACTCATTGTATTCTTTTATTTTTATTTTAAACTGGAAATCAAATTTTTTATTATATCATAATAAGTTTGTAGACTATCTGACAACATATACAAAGGAATGTCATGTACTTTAAAATACAAAATAATCAGTTCTTTGTTGCTACAAGGAGAACTTTAGAACAAACTATATGGTATGCATTCCAAGTTTTCTTATGTGTTTCCTACTTAACAAAAACACCTATGATCCTAATACCTCTGAAAAACATATAAATTAATGGAGAACATGGTTATTGTTTGCTTCCTTCTAACCAACATTTGAGGGGGGGAGTTATGTTGTTCTATGTCCATCGACTCCTTTAGTTGATGAATTATTTCATCCTCTTAAAATCATCCTGAGCAAAGTTGTTTGATGCCATGTTGTTAGAGGCTATGGACAAGGATTTTTTTTTAATATTTATAGATAGATTTTGCAACATATTACATTCAACTTCAAGAATGTCAATCCATTGTTTTTTATGGACCAACAAACTCATGATCTTGGCGTGTTGAGAGATGTAGTGGTGTTCTTTTTTTCGTACCTTCATTGTCTCTATGAACAATGAGCTCATGTTGGATTGTATGCTCTCTTCATGCCTCCACAAAATCCTTATAAATTTATAAATGATGGTGTTGTACATTCTTTCCTTCTTTGTTAATTAGACCAAACAAAGAATGATAAAATGAGAGAAAAGGCATATACCTGACTAGATAGGGAAGGATCCTCTACATTCCCTGCACTCTCTATGAAACTTAGAGACAAAGTGAAAACCAAGACCCAAATTTCCTTCACTATGAGACCCAACAAAATCTCTTATAGGTGTATACAAACATAAATGGAGAATCAAACATAAAGAGAGATGGAAATTATAGCTTAGAAAAAAAAATCCTACTTGAAGAACGATATCTACCATCACTGAAATTTAAACCAACAATTAAAGTGACCTCCTTACATAGGAATCCCCAATTCCTCAATTTGTGACAAGATAAAACTAGCAATCCAATATCAAGCCTAAGGCCCAGAGTTACAACACCATAATTTCCAAATTTATTAGACCCATAAATGAATTGATATAGATATAGAACCAAACTAGATGGAGAAAGAGACTTGATATTCAGAGAGAACCCATAGTAAGAACTATATCCACCATTAGAAAATTCCAGGCTTTCCACCAATGCCACTTTACTATGGAGTATTCTACTCATCAAACAAATGCAAGCATAATCTACAAGCATCCCAAGAGTAGAGGGAACACTTACCAGAGGGTCAATTTCCACCAAATATAGGCTACCTAAGAACCCAATTCCTATGGCCGTTTTCTCCATTATCCCACAGAGTTGATGGGATTTCAATCCAAATCCTTCATCACATGGAGCAAAGTTAAATATTTTCATGTTGTGGGTACTCAAGGATGTAGCATGTCCCCAAAACTCTCCTTCCAATGCAACTAGAATGTTGTTTTGATCATTCATCGATGTGAGATTGTAACACTTGTTGATTGACATGTTAGTCCATATTAAACCATTAGTGGATAAAAATTCTATGTTGCCCCTCATTTTTCATAAAGACCCCAATCTTGATTTTAAGGCCTTGTTAACCCATTGATCTTCTACATGATTCAATCCTCTTTTCACATGGAAGAATGATGTTTCAGAGGAGAAGCTTACATATTTTTTGATTTGATCTATAGTGAATATAAGTTTATTATCCATCAGTTTAATTTGGCCTAACATTGATTTGATGACCACCATAGAGTCCTTGATGATCTTAAAATCCTTGATCTTTGTTTATTTAGCTAAGAGAATGCCATGTAGTATTGCATATGCCTTTGCCTGGTTGTTTGTAACTTGACCAAGACCCCACACATAGATAGCTAATGTGTTTCCTCTGGGATCATAGATAATCCCTACCACACCCACAGCCCCTGGATTACTCTTAGAAGCCCCATCAAAAAACATGAAGAATGAGTTTTGGTTTAGTCTCCATTCAAGAAACTTCTACTCATCCAAGCAAATTTGTCACCGACAATCTTTAGGAAGCTTGGAGATGGAAGAAGCTGAGGGAATTTCTTGTTTCTAGAAATGACTAAACCAAGCCTCATCATCCCTCTCCAATGCTTTCATACCCACTTTGATATTCCGCTAGGAATCCTTTGGCCTTGGCTGCTACCAATGTTGGCTTGTCCATTTTTTGATTGAAAATTGCATCGTTTCAGGCTAGCAAAACCTTCCAACAAATATATTTGGGAAACAAATTCTAGATTCTTTTCAAGGATCTTTTATTTTGAAAGGATCCTCGGTAAGAATTACTCCACAACGTGAAAATCTATCTCCATGAGTAAGATCTTCTCAAACAATGATTTAGTCTAGCAAATACAGAAAATCCATACTTTCTTTGTATAATAACATTCAAAAAACAAATGATGAACAATTTCTTCAGATATCTGGGAAAATGTGCATTGGGAAGGGCCATGAATTCCTCTTTTGTGTAGTTTGTTTGTTGTGAGTATCTTGCAAGCACAATGATCCAACACAAAATGTTGACCTTTGGGATCCCATCACTATACACAATATATTAACAGATTGGGGAGTGAGGGGGAAGAAGAAGAGATAAAATCTAAGCTAAATATCCATCTTTAACTCTATATTCTGCATCGCTTAAACCTCTTCAGTCTTTGGTTTGAATATCCCATGGCACACAATCACTTAACTCTTGAGTAAACTTAAGAACCAAGGGGCATAGGTGTGTTATAGGATCCCTTAAATTCTAGCCTAGCCATCAATCTGAATTTGTTGATCACTTTGAGATGTCAAACAATGTTTTAAAATTGTACCATCCATCCAAGTCTTTAAAGGATGCATTTTTGTTTTGTGGGAAAGAACCTTTTTCCCCATGACATTGTCCTCCCAAATTGATATGTCCTTTTGTTGCCTAGACCCAAGTGATATTGGTTTGGACTAATGGGGCTACATATATTATTAGTTTATATATGTGAGATCTTTTTTAATTCTCCTGTATGTCGTCAATGCATCTTTTTATGCTTCCTCGAAATTATTTTTTCCACGCAATTTTCTTCCATTGATCAGTATTACCTATTATTATTCTCCAAATTATCTTGGCTCCCATTTCCATATTCATGATGGATGGGTATTTTATCCATAGGCCCCCTTTGTCTCTTGGCAGTCTGAAAACTTTCTGATTTATCAAGCAGAATTTTTTGGAATTAGACTTCCCCCCTTACCACAAAGACTTCCTTATCTCCCTTCCTATTTGTTACATAACTCCCACTAGGGCCAACATGGTCAAGAATTGAAAGAATGGGAGAGATGAGAGGACATACTTTATCAAAAACATTATTCCTGCTAGGTTTAACCATTGTAATCGCCAATGAATAAATTTTCTATTATATTTTCTAAGTCACTCTGCCATGTTTGGGAGGAAGAATTTTGCAATGAAATAGGAATTCTCAGATATTTAAAGGAAGTCCAATTTTCAGAAAATAGGAATTACAAAATTCTATAAATTGATTGGATCTCTTAAAGATTAACATTCCAACCTAGAAATTTACTTTTTTTATTGTTTAACATTCCTCTTGAAGCAAGTGTGAAAAGTTATAGAACCTTTTTAAATATGTCTATTATTAGTTGAAGCACCTCCTAACAAAAGAGTGCCATCTACAAATTGGGAGTGATTAAAACTCTTATCTCCCCACAAAATTTTGATAACAGGGAGATTCCCATCATTTCTCACTGCCTCCAATTTCTTGCTCAAGGAATCAACCATGATAGTGTACGAGATTGGAGACAAAGGGAAACCTTTCCCCAAACCTTGGTTTCCCTGGAAGAAGCAAGTAGGCCACCCATTGATCAAGGGAGTGATCCAAGGAGCACTTATGCAGGAAGAAACTCATATGATGAAACAAGAGCATAACCCAAATTTATTCATGACATCAAACAAATAGGAATGTCTTACCTGATCAAAAGTGTTGGACATATCTAATTTGATCATCATCCCTTTCTCTTTGTTCTCTTTTCTTGAATGGATGGCTTCTTGAACCATCACTATATTATTCATTATCTACCTATGTTGCATAAATCCTTCTTGATTCTTCTGAGATAATATTTATCAACATTCTTTTCAATTTGGTTGCTATGATTTTTGTCATTATTTTATATGACATGTTGCATAGGGTGTAAATGTGTTGAACCTGCACAGAATAGATCTAGCTAGCAAATACTGCACACATTTGCAGAGAGAAATTGAGAAAGAAGAAGCAAGATAGAAAGAATGGAAGAATTCTCATTAACCGTATTCCACACTCAAAGAGTGAATAATTTACAATAGATATAGGATATATGAGTAACTAATGAGCCATAGTGGTGTTCTAGAGTGATCTGGACACACACCAGCAGTTACGGGAGTGAACTGCCACCTAGTCTAGTCTCTCAGGCAGTTACGGGAGTGCACTGCCAAGTAGCTGAGTTAACTAGTCAACTAGTCTTCAGTTAACTGATTGAACAAAGAGTAGTGAGTTGGTGATGATCCCAATGTTGCATGGTGATAAGACAAATGCAACATCTAAACTCAACTCAACTAGTCAAACTGAAGTGTCAACTGAAAGAGAATATTCTCCAGGTGGAATATTCTCCCCTAAAATATAGGAGACTGGATAATGACTAATTATGACTAATAAACAAGGAATAACCTTAGGAAAAATAAATCCTAGGTGTGTGTGAAGTAAATCCAACATAGGGAGATGGGCCAAAACCTGGAAAAGGAAGAAGGGTTAGCCTCTTTTGGAATTAAAGTAAAGAATGAGGAGTTCATATTACCTCCAACTTTACCAACCTTTTGAGAATATTGAATCATTATTTTTAGGTTTGTTTTAATCATACTCCAGAAATATCTATAAAGGAGATTGAGAACCTGTTAGGTCCAAGAACCTTGTTAGGTTCTAAATCCAAAATAGCATTTAAAATCTCCTCCTCCTATATTGGCTTCACTAGATCCAAGTTAACATCCTCTATGACAATCAATGGAATGTTTTCTAGCATGGTCTCCAAGGCATAAAGGTCTATTGCATCCTGTTTAGTGAAGATATTATTGAAATGACACTAGGATGCATTATTTATCTCTTGAAAGTCCGAGATTTTGGTGTCAAATTCTTGTGCAATTTCCTTAACAGTATTTCAAACCAATCTAGCTTTGGCTTGTCTATGGAAGTATGCCATGTTCCAAGCCCCTAACTTAAGACATAAAATTATTGACTTCAACATCTATGTCTCCTCTTCATTTTTTATGGCCTTTTACAGTTTTAATCGAATCAATGTCTTACTAGCTTGTATTTCTATTGTGTCATCTTCATTCTCCATTTTGATTTGAGTTTATTCTAGTTGGTCTCTCAACATTTATTTCTCACTCAACAGAAAGGAGTAAGAGATTTTAACCAGTGTTGCCAATATCACAAGAATATCAGCAACATCGTGATATCTCGCGATATTTTCGGGTGAAAATATTGCAATATTCTCTTAATTATCACGATAATATCATGCCTCGAAAGAAAAAATCATCTAGGCCATAAGCAGGCTAACATAAAGCAATATTGTTTTCCTCATTTTGCAAATAGAGAAAAGGGTTTGGAGAGAAAAGAAGGAGGAAAGCATTTTTCCTTGAGCTAGGGATGAGGAGGAGAGTGTTTTAATTTTCCATCATTGTTTTGTTTTGGAGTGGGGATTGATTCCCCTTAGCTGTGGGTGGATTTGCAGGAATGGGTAACAATTTCCAACTATCTTTTTTTAAGATTTTTGAAAGGTTTTCCATTACGCATTAGTTTTCCCTCATATTTCTAGGGAGAGAGTGTTTTCATTTTCCATCATCAATTTATTATTGTGATGTTGATAGGGTGGAAATTCCCTTCAACAGTAAGGGGTACTCCCCGGTGCATGGTCCCAGTTAGACTATGCACCATTTGGTTTAGGAGACCCATCCAGATTCTGGCCCGACTACCATTATTTGTTGTGGGGGAATGGTTGGATGGTTTTGTGAATGTGGATGTAGATGAAGACTATCTAAATGCATAAATGAAATCTATTCTATTTTAATTTATCCTATTCTAGCTAGAAGCAAACTCTCGTAACCAAATAAGTAGTTGAAATGAAAC
Organism: Picea engelmannii; assembly: GCA_009831015.1. Lineage (NCBI taxonomy): Eukaryota > Viridiplantae > Streptophyta > Pinopsida > Pinales > Pinaceae > Picea > Picea engelmannii. The sequence continues at coordinate 131,096 of ML812224.1, forward strand.
TAACTCTACAAATGACTTCATTTAGATAGTTGTTATGAAGAAGTAAAGTTAAACAACATATGCACACAAATACATAACCGGAGTAGTCTATATCATATTATCACATACATTAACAACTCATATTCTCAGGACATATAGATAAGAAAGAATAACAAATTTTTAATAAAAATAATGATTGCTTAAGAAAAGTATATAAGCAACAACATGTTCTTATAGCCCATGTCAACATTAGACAATATGCTGAAAATAGTTTACAACAAACAACAATGTACATAAGTTCTTATCTCTGTTAAAACTGACCTTGAGGGCTTTTCAATATTAATTAACCCAATATTTTCTATGAAAATAGTTTCTTGAGTGTATACAATGCTTGAAGAGCCCCTTTCAAAATGGGACTCTTCCTTTATTTATAGCAGGCCTAGAAAATTGCTGAAAAATATTCTTGAATTCTTCAAGAAGCAGTTACAAAAACCTTTCAGCTTCCCTCACTAGATGTTTGACACATGTAAGAATAAAAATGAAGATGAAAGTGGTTGGAAAAAGACAAAATAGAATACAGTTAACAACAAATCTGAATTTTCTACTTTGTCTTATTTATGTACTCTTCTCTTTGATGTAGGTTGTCCAAATCTTGAAGTTATCGTAGAGCGATATGATCCTATGATAGGATAGTTCTTCAAGATTTGTTTGATGCATGGTCATGTTTTCATTGAGGGTCTGCATGTATTTTGATAAGGTAGCCATGAATTCCTTAATCATGGTGTGGATTTTGGTGGGCTATATAAGATGTTTCTCTATCAGATCCATCATCACCTTTGTAGTTGATTTGGTTATCTCTCGCTTCTGACTCGTGCTCTACTGGATTTTCTCAAGAAGTTATTCTATCCTGAGGGTATTTTTGAGCTCTTCTAGGGGAGGGAGGTGACACTTTTGTATAAAAAATTGTGTTGCTTTCTGCAGTTGTGCACAAAGTTATAGCAAGTTGGTTGTCTCTTTGTCTGCTCTCTGCCCAACTTGTTGGCAGTGGTCAAGCGAAGCGTAGTCAATATTTATTTCTATGCCTGAGGGGTGAAGAATCTCGGTCGACGCATCTGGGTTCTCGACGATCCATCCATCAATATCACCTAAACCTTCATGGATGGTGATGAACTAGGTGTACTTGGCTTGTACTTGGCTATGTTGTACTATTATGGTGGTTGTCCTCTGCCGAAAGAGTTGCAAGTGAGAATACATGTCTATGATGGCTTCCTCTAATTATATCCTGACTTTTTCTACACTTGCCTTAAACTCTTTCAGGTTTTCTCCATCTATCCTCACCTACCATAGTTGTTCCTTTAACTCCTTGATTCTAGCATCCGTTTCTCAGTTCTAGTGATACAAGTTCTTAAGGTTATGTTATTTCGTTGTGGTGAAGGCGGTGCCAGTGGAGGCTATAGAAAGTAGATCATCACTGAAATTTTCCATTACAAGAGTCTTTGTAACGATGGATAATGGGTTGCCACCTATGACCAAGACTTTTCTAAACTGTTGTTGCATGATGCGGCCCGTGGTTGTGTCCTACCTTAACTTTTTCAAGTTCGACACTTTACTCAGTCTGTATGGGGTACTAATCCCCATATCCATCCCACCTAATTGAGTATGACTATTTGAACCTCCTGTTGATATTTCTAGAATGTCAGTGTCCATAGGTGATGCATCTTTGTTTTGATCCTCCTCATCTTTATTTCGTTGTTCCTCTTTTGTTGCCTTGGTTGCAACCTCATTTGTTGCTTTTTGGGTTGCTTTCGTTGTTGTTGTTGCTTCCGCTATTCTTGTTGCTTCTATTGTAGATTTTTCAGCTATTGCTTTATGTTCAAATTTCAATTATGCTTCCTTCTTGGTTGTTTCCTTTATTTATGCTTTTGCATCAACTTTTTCCTTAGCTCTAGTTTCATCAATCTTCCTCTTATTTTATATCATGTCCTCCTTCTTTTTATGAACTCTCTCCTTCTTTCTCCTCTTCTTATATTCTCTTGTTTCTTCTTCTTTCTTTCACCCCTCTTCGCGTGCCTTCTCTTCATCAACAACCCTTCCCATGGGTCTGCCTCGATGCCTGAAAATGACTTTGTCACAGGTTTGTTCCCCACAGTCTACTTATTATTCCTCCTAATCGACTGATCTGTATGTTGGATTACTGAGAGGGGGGGTGAATCAGTAATAGTGCAATTATAATCCTTTTTATCCAAATTGATCCAAGTGTTATATCAAAGTAGTATTATTATCCAATAATGAGCAATAAGAAAAGAACAATCACACACATACACAATACACCAATGTTTTACGTGGAAATCAAAATCGGGAGAAAACCATGGAATGATTTTTCTTATATGTCTTGAAGAATTACATTCATTGGAAGCACCGACTTCATTTGTTTTCCAGCTGCAACTGGAAGGAGGCTTCAACCCCCTAGATTCTCAGGCTACAACCTGAGAGAAGCTCCAACTCCCCAACTCTCTAGCTATAACCCCCTATGTTCTTCGGATACAACCGAAAGGTGGCTACAACCACATGTCCTTGCCCCGTCCTGCCACCCTGAAGTAGAAGTAGAATGATGGAACCATTGTCAACTTATCATTGTGAGATATACCATTGTAAACCTGTACCAATAAATCTGAACCATGCATCAACATGTACCTCAACCTATAATCAACCTGTACCATAAACAAGTGCATCAACCATGCACCAACTTGTACCAAATAACCTGTAATCAACCTGTACCATAAACAAGTGCATCAACCATGCACCAACCTGTACCAAATAACCTGTAATCAACCTGTACCATAAACAAGTGCATCCAACCATGTACCAAGTATGTACCAATCATGTGTCAACTAC
>ML812224.1:152501-181190 GCA_009831015.1 Picea engelmannii
GAGTGTATTATAATTCAAAGTGAATACAAAATAAATTATTTCAATAATAAATTTAATGGAGAAATTAGAAGTGGGTTAAGCCTAAAATAAGGAAAGTGGGGCCAAGTGACCTAGAAGATGTTTTTAAGGAAGCTACTTGGAGACTATAAATAAGAGGCAAGGCTCTCTCATTTTAAACACACTTGAGCATATTGAATATCTATAGGTGTTTGAGGTAACCAAGGATATCTAAGCTGAAATTATGAGGGAAGGTGAAGAAAAGAAGGTCGAAATGCAAGGATAAATTCTTTTGATGGTGCTTTCTAAGTTTCAGATCAATTCAACAAATATTCTGTGCAGGGCATGCTCTACAAGGTCGCTCTCTAGAATAAGCCAGAATTCAACAAGGTGTGTCATTTTTTCTATAACTCCTTTTCTGAGAGGTTCCAAGTAGTGACACCTGGAGGAATTGCATAAAACACATTGAAGAACATTGTATATTAGTTTCAAATCTTTATACATTACAGGTACAGAGTTATGATTACTTCAAGTTAGGGTTGTTGACTAATCCAAAACTAGGCATGTAACACTAAAGAAAAGTTTGATGAAAATGCTAGTCTCTTGTTTTTGAAGTTAAGGAAGGTTTGCAGGAATCTGATCATATACACCAGGTCTATTACAGAGCTACAGATCAGATTTGGATGATGAAATTGATGAGGGATTTTGGTTGAGGTACATGTTGAGTACATGGTTGAGACTAGTAGTTGATGAGTTGGCACATACATGAGGTGTATAGTTGATGATGTTGGTACATATTGATGAGTAGTTGACACATGATTGGTACATACTTGGTACATGATTGGTACATACTTGGTACATGATTGGATGCACTTGTTTATGGTACAGGTTGATTACAGGTTATTTGGTACAGGTTGGTGCATGGTTGATGCACTTGTTTATGGTACAGGTTGATTACAGGTTGAGGCACAGGTTGATGCATTGTTCAGATTTATTGGTACAGGTTTACAGCGGTATATCTCACAGTGACAGGTTGACAGTGGTTCCATCATTCTACTTCTACTTCAGGGTGGCATGATGGGGCAAGGACAGGTGGTTGTAGCCGGAGAACATAGGGGATTTTATCCTCCTTCTGCTTGTAGCCAGAGAATTGGGGAGTTGGATCTTCCCTCAGATTGTAGCCTGAGAAAATGGGGGGTTTGAGCCTCCTTCCAGTTGCAGCTAGAAAACAAAGGAAGTTGGTGCTTCCAATGAATGTAATTCTTCAAGACATATAAGAAAAAGCATTATGTGGTTTTCTCTCGATTTGGGTTTCCACGTAAAACACTGGTGTACTGTGTATGTGTATGTTTGTTCATTTGTTCATTGCTTATTTACTCTACAGTTATTGGATGATAATGCTTCATTGATATAACACTTGGATTATATGGTTAAAAAGGATTAGATTGCTCTATTATTGATTCACCCCGCCTCTCAGTAATCCAATAGATCCATGGTGTTATCAGTGTCTTCTAATATTTTTGAGACCCGATATTCTTCTTCCACGAAAGGAATGTTTGGCATTTGGACTAATGGTGGCTCCATTGTTACTATGGTTGCTACCCCTCATACCATGTGATGGTATACCAAGGTTTATATAGATGGAATTCATTTTTATTGAAACAAAGTTTTGAATCTATTAGAGAGCGACGATTGGATACCAGCTTTCTCAATGTTTTTCATCTTAAGGTGGTCCAAGCACGGGTTTAAGGGATTCCCTTTAGATGAAGTCTAAGACCAGGGGATCTTTGACCCAGACAATGTTGAAGTCCCTAATGTAAGGATTGGTATTTATCCTGGAGATTGGTGTTTGATCCCATTTCTTTCTTTACCATATGCCATTGCTCCTGTTTTTCTGGTGCTAGTTGAAAAATCTAGATGTTTTTCTTGCAATATTTAGCAAAATACCTATATTCATGACATGATTTTCATTTTAAGGTGAGATGCTTATAATCTAGTGGTTGCTAATGTTGTCAGTTATCTAAAGATAACAAAATGGCCTTTGGTAGGCCTTTTCCCAAATCTGCCTCTACACATAATAGTGCATAGGCATACTTGTTCTCTTTTAGCTCAACTGTATCTATGTATCGCCCCAAGGAATTCAACATGCTTCAAAGAGTATCATTTCTCCAACAATGGAGTGGAAGATGAGGGAGACACACCCATACTAGAATCATTGAGGGAAGATCGTGCTTTGGATTGAATTTTGGTGTCCATCTATCCAGGTACATGCCTTGGGAGCCAAAGAAATAGGGATCATTTCAAAATATTAAATCTCTACCATCCTTTGTCTTAAACAGGAAAGTGTAAAATCCCGTACCATAGAAAAATGGTTCATTTTTCCTTTGTTCAACACCTTCAATTTATTTTTCAACTAGATTTCCATGGCATGAGGAGAGGGCCATATACTAGTAAATTGACCAATGAGGCCCCTTTTCACTAAGGAAAGGGCCTTGTGCCTTGATGCAGTAGGGGGTAGCTTCACTTCTAGAATTTTATCCACTCATTTAACTGAAACGGTTGGGCTCTTGAGGACTTCCGAAAGAGGAGGCCACAACTTGAAAGGTTAACAACTTTTAGTCTGAAGGGAGTTGGGATTCCCCTCCAGAGGTCGAATCCATGGCTAAACTCATAAAAAATGAGGTGGGTGTGTGTTAGGGTTTTAGTGCAGACCACTCAACTCTTAGCTATCTCATTGTATTGATAAAACAATTCACAATACAATACTTAGGTATTTGCCAACATCGTTCAACCCTAATCCGCCAAGTATTATTAGATTATAATGGGCTCAAAATCAACCCAATAAAACAAAAATGGACCCCAAAATGTCATACCATGATGTACAATGAACCTACAATGAATGTAACATATATCCAACACAGGTAGTGCTACATATGAACAAACTAGATACTTGGGGTTAGGTGTATTTTTTGGAGAAATCTAGTGAACTTGTTACAATAAGGTAATGAAGATATAATTGATCTAGGCATGTCCTTGACGAGGTCAGGGTATATAGAGTTGGGTCTCGAGCTAGTTTTTCTTGAGGACAATCGCCCTCGCTAGCCCAAGCAACCTCCCATGGTGGAAGAAAAGAGAGACACTAGAGAAGAGGATCGCATCAATTTGTTGCTTGTGGAATCCCTCGCATAGCAAAGGAACAAGATGTTGGAGAATTTTTCCCAAATCCTTCAACGATTGTCGACAATAACATGTGCGTATTCGTCAAGCAGTCTCTTTGGAGATACTACCCCATTCAAGGTACAAGTTAATTTTGATATTCCCGTATTTGAAGGTCAAATCGATGCAGATGCTTTTGAAAAATGGTTAAATTTGCTAGAAGGTTATTTATTTGTTCACAATTTTTCTAACAGAGAAAAGATCACCTTTGAGCTCCTTAAGGCTCTTCTCCATGTCAAACATTGGTGGGAAACTTACTGGGAGAAAAACTCCACAAAGGAGTCTATAATATTTGGGTCTGAGCCCACTTGGGATTTTTTTATGGATTCATTCAAGGAGCAATATTACCCTATTGGAAACTATGATGACTAGTACATGAGATGGACCACACTACATCAAGAGAGGGGCCAAACAGTGTCAGAGTTCACAAATACCTTCTATACCTTGTGCACCAAGATAGAAATCAAAGACTCTGAGTGGCATCTAGTTCTAAAATACCGTAGGGCTCTACATAGGTACATCCAAACTGAAATGGAGTTTTTAGACATCTCATCACTGGGAGCAACTTATCGATATGATGTCAAAATTGAGCAAAAATTTAAGCACTAGAACAAGAGGGAATTTAGGTATGCAAATCCGCAACAACCCAATTATGGTAAAAGCATCCCTAATCCACAGAATAGCCAACCTCGAGACAACCAGTTCAAGCTGTTGGAAAAGAAGAGCAATGGGAAGACGAAGAAGGACACTCGAAAGTGGTGCGACTTCCACAAAAGCCCTTGGCACAACATCGATGAATGCTGCTCAAAACAGTCATTGGAATTTGACCTCAAAGAACAAACCCGAGCCTCGAATCGGACTCGGATTCAAACAATAATAAAATGAGACAGATAATTGATGCAAAACCCACTGCTACTGTCCCAACCGCAACAATCCAACCAGAAGAACCAGGGGATCCTGAGGAGGGGGGGAGCCTTTTCCATTCATAGATGTGGGTGAAGGGGACCCTGCTGCATTTTATTGTTAATAGTGGAAGACGGGAGAACCTTATCTTAGCAGACTTCATCAAGCAGTTGGATTTGCCAAAAACACCACACTCACAACCATACAACATCGGATGACTTTGCTAGGGAAGAGATCTTTGTGTCAGCCAGCAGTGTCGCCTATCATACGACATCAATCCCTTCAAGGATGAGGTATTGTGTGATGTTTCCCCACTGGAATTCTATGATGTTATGTTATGCTAGACATATATGTGGAGGTGTCATGTTGTTTATGAGTCTTGACCCTGTAGCATCATTGTTACTCTGGGGGGTCATCCCTACATGATACCAAAGGTAGTTCTAACTACTATCCCGACAAAACAATGTCGTAAAGTAATCTCTCATACCGCAAAGTTTATCCTCTTCACAATTTGGTCAGAAGAGAAGGACACTATAACCACTGCAACCTCATCCGAAGACCCTTCTATCTAGCAGAAGCAGATAAAAAATATTGTAAAAGAGCACCAAGATAATCTTACTGCACCTATGGGGGTGCCTCCACACTGCCTAGTCAAACCAAGTTATGAGAAATCCCTTCATGTTCTTCATGTTGCATCTTCACCAGAAGATTCCTCCCACACCCAAGAATATCATGCAACTATATTGGTTAAATGGATCCAACCCCTCCAACAACAGGTTCATAACAACCTTCAACAAGCTAAGTAGGACAACTTCTTCAGCAAGGAAAGCAACTCACCAAGATTAAGATTCGCCAAAAGCTTCCCTGGGGACTTGATGCAATGGATACCATTGCTTCCTAAGGGGGGAGGATTGATCTAGGTAGAAATCGGTGGCCATCCACCTATTCCACTGGCTCAAAACAAGGGTTTCCACCTTGGTATTTTTTCTACACCTTTTCGGGTCCTAAAATTATGGGGTCGTTTTGAGGCCCTAAAAAATGTTTATTGGGCCCACCACAGTCACATTGTAGGCATTAGCCAAAGTGAGATGACAAAATTTGTAGTCCTTGGATAGACCTTTCCAACAAGTTATTGTGTGCTCCAAATGGAGATCGTGTGCAAAAGTTACACCCATGAGAAGTTGACAAACCAACTACCCCCATCGAGGCCCGCAAACCTTTTGGTGTTTCATCTTCTGGGGTTAGGGTTTTGGATTTTATTTATGTTAAAAAGGTCGTTGGAGCCTCATTACAATCATCATCATCTTCTTTTGAATGAGCATAGCCATCACATCTATTCTCAGAGATAAATTGCCACCATTCTGGCGAGTCATTCACTCTGTAATTTTACAATTTATGTACATTCTCTCATTAATAAAAATTGTGCATTACTGCATCTTTGTGTTTATTGTAATATATTTGTATATTTCATTTTTATATCCATGCCTTCATTTCGTTCTCAAAATAATCTAGATCAATAATGTAGGAGGTGATATATATGGTCTTGGTGGTTTCAAAATCGATAATTTGTTGAGTAATAATGGTAGAAATGACCTTTGACCAGTTGAAAATAGTTCTTCTATGATAAATCTCATGAATCACAAAGGCAATGCAGTGAGGAAACTTGGAGGTGGATTGTTAACCTATCATATGAGTAATAGAATGCTGAGATAAAATTTCTAAATCATACTCATCTACAACCACTATTTATCGTAATTGGTTACCCTCCAAGAATTTATCACCCCATAACCCCCCTTGAATATCATTTAAATATGCCTATGTAACCTTTAATATCTTAGTGGGTACAAGAAAGCAAAGCATTTCTCTAAAATCTTGAGCAGTAAGACAAGTATGGGTTAGGAGCCCCATATGATGGGTCCCACCATACAAGAATGGGATAAGATTGATCTAGATGTACATTGGTGGCCACCCACCTATTCTAATTAGCTCCTTGTGTCCGTTTTTGTTCAGCGCGTCTTTCTGTACTGCTTTATAGTTGTGATTTCTACACTTTTGGGGTTTTCTAAAGCCTCATTTATTCTCCAGGTGGATACGAGTGGCCTCTCGCCTAATCGAACTGGCCTATTTTGTATGTTTTCATGTCAGCGCATCTTGTTGTACTTTTAGGGTTGTTTTGGGGCCCTAAACATTTTGTTTTTGGCTCGCCATAGTCAGATTGTTAACAAAGTTAGATTTTGATGGTGGAATGTTTAGTTCTCTGAAATACCTTTCCAATGGGCTATCACACGCCTAAAGCAGAGATCGTATGCAAAAGTTATGACCCTAGGAAGTTGAGGTACAAAATTACACCAACTTACCCATAGGGCCCACATGCCTTTTGGTGTTTCACCTTCTAGGGTTAGGTTTTTGGATGTTTAGGGTTTTGTCATTCATGATTAATATGAAAAGGGTCTATGGAGCCTCATTGTAATCTATTCTTCTCAGACGGATGCGTGTAGCAGCCACATCTCTTCTCAAAGATAGCTACCACCATTAGAGCAAGTTTCAGTTCTGCAGTTTTATAGTTTCAGCCTATTTCATTATTTAATAGAAGATATTGTTCACTGAATATTGTTCACATCCTCGTATTCAGTAGAACGTGGGAGGAGCACATGTGGCATATTCAACAGGTTTTGAGCACTCTACGACAGCACAAGATTTATGCCAACTTGGAAAAATGCTCTTTTGGCATGAACAGGGTCCAATACCTGGGCTACATTACTGATGAGCATGGAGTACATGTTGATCTAGCTAAGATCCAAGTCATTCGTGATTGGCCATCCCCGACCACACTGGCCGAGCTTCGGAGCTTCTTAAGACTCACCATTTTTTACCGACAGTTCGTGTTGGGATTCTCCCATATTGCTTGGGCCCTTAGCCAAGTGACCAAGGGCGACGGTAGGGCCAAGTTTGTGTGGGGTAATGAGCATAAATGAGCATTCAAAGATCTGAAACATCGTTTTTTCTCATCTCTAGTACTCTCCTTTCCCGATCTACAACAACCATTCGAGATTGAGACTGATGCATCTGACTATGTTGTGGGCACAATTCTCACTCAGCACGGGCATCCGATGGCATACCATAGTGAGACACTCTCCGATACTATCTGTAAATACCCCACCTATGACAAGGAAATGTATTCCATTGTACAAGCATGTCGTTAATGGAAACATTACATTCTAGGGACAGAGACGATCATACACACTAATCACAAGCCTTTGCAGTTCATACAGACACAGGAGAAATTGCAGAACGACTGCCATCAGAAGAGATCCACCTACTTTCAGCAGTTCCATATCAATGATAAGTATCAGACATGTATCTCCAATCGTGTCGCTGACTGCCTCAATCGGCCTCCTGTGGCTACACTTACCACTATGCTCCATTCCTATGGACATGAAACATCGAAGTGGCCCCAACTTTACCAACAAGATCTGGACTTCGCCACCACATATCAACTCTTGGGTACAGGCACCATTGTCACTGATTTTCACATTCAGGATGGACTCTTATGCCACCTGGGCCATCTCTTTGTTCCTACAAGAGAGCGTGCAAAGCTGATTTGGGAAACCCACTACAGTCGGGTGGCAGGACATTTTGGCATAGAGAAAACTGCGGTCATCCTTCAGAAACATTTTTACTGGCCAAAAATTTGACTAGACGTCAGCAAGTATATCAGATCTTTCACTTCCTGCATCATTGCCAAGTCAGACATCAAGAAGCAAGGCTTATACACCCCTTTGTCTATTCCTGAGAAGTCGTGGGAGTCCATCTCCATGGATTACAAGTTTGGTTTGTCGTCCACCAAGCACGAAAATGACTGTGTGTTTGTGGTCGTTGATCGATTTTCGAAGATGGCCATCCTCACAGCCTGTAAGAAGACAGTCACAGCGGCTGATACTACCAATCTCTTCTTCGAAAGAGTTTGGGTTCACTTTGGGATACCACAGACCATCATCTGCAACCGAGACAGCAAGTTCCTCAGCACCTTTTGGTCGAGTCTTTGGTCTCTGTTGGACACCAAGCTCACAAAATCCACTTCTTTCCACCCCCAAACCTATGGCCAACCCGAGGTCGTCAATCGGATGATTGTGCACATTCTTCACATTTACAATTTTAAGCATCCTTGTACATGGGACAAGAGTCTCCCATATGTCCAACATAGTTATAACAAGGCTCTCCATAGTTCCATCGGCCATAGCCCATTTCAAGTGGGTCTGGGATTCCAACCCTTGGGACCCATTGATGTTTCACTTCCTCTTTCCACCTTACAGATAAACTCTTCCCCTGATCAGTCTACGGTCGACAAAGCCATTAGATTCATTGAGTGGATTCAGCACATCTGCCAACAGGTCCAGGAGATTTTGCAGAAATACAATGCTAAGTACAAGCAACGCCATGATAAACACAGGGTACCACACTAGTTTCAAGTTGGCGACAAAGTCTAGTTACATTTGAAGAAGGATCGTCTCACCGAGCCCCATCAGAAGCTTCGGCCACTTCGTTATGGGCCTTACACTATCACCAAGGTTGTGGGTAACAATGCTTTTGAGCTCAACACTCCACCCTTCCTTGGTTTGCATCCAGTATTCAATGTGGACCTCCTTCGGCCATATTTTCCACCATTATTAGACACCTCTGAGATCGTCGAACAACTGAAACCAACATAGCTCAACCCTAATTAGATGGAACAAGCATCCACCAATCAGATAGTGAACACATAGGTCAAGGGCACTCGCCAGCATCAAATCCATCTTTATCGGGTTGTTAAGGCAAGGGAACTCCTACACCAAGGCAAGTGGCTCACCCGAGGCCAAATCCAACAGATGTTTCCTCACCTGATGGGGGAACTCAACACAATGGAGACCATTGCTTCCTAAGGGAGGAGGATTGATCCAGATGGATATTGGTGGCCACCCACCAATTCCAACTGGCTCCTCGTGTCCGTTTTTGTTCAGCACGTCTTTCTGTACTGCTTTATAATTGTGAATTATACACTTTTGGGGCTATATGAAGCCTCACACATTCTTCAGGTGGATACGAGTGGCCTCTCACCTAATCCAACTAGCCTATTTTGTATGTTATCATGTCAACACATCTTGTTGTACTTTCAGGGCTCTTTTGGGGCCCTAAACATTGTTTTTTTGGCTCGCCACAGTTAGACTATAGACGGAGTCAGAGTCTGACAGCAGAATGTTTAGTTCTATGAAAGACCTTTCCAATGGGCTATCGCGTGCCTAAAACGGAGGTCGTATGCAAAAGTTATGACCCTAGGAAGTTGAGTTACCAAATTACACCAACTTACCCATAGGGCCCACATGAATTTTGGCGTTTCACCTTCTAGGGTTAGGTTTTTGGATGTCTAGGGTTTTCGCATTCATGAGTAATATGAAAAGAGCCTATGGAGCCTCATTTTAATCAATTCTACTCAGACAGATGCGCGTAGCAGCCACATCTCTTCTTAGAGATAGCTACCACCGTTCGAGCAAGTTTCAGTTCTGCAGTTTTACAGTTTTAGCCTATTTCATTATTTAATAGAAGATATTGCTCACTGAATATTTATGTTATTCTTCCTATCTCTGTGTTTATGGTATTCAGTCTGTAATCAATTCATTCCGCTCCTAAATCCAGATCAAAGATGGTGCACAATGTATGTTCTCCTCGTCCACCCATATGAAGAGATTCTCGTATAGTGAGATCCATAGTGATATGGACTGGAGGGGAAAACAAGGAAAGCATTTGACATGAACTGGGTGCTTCCCACACCAATAAATTTACTAACAAAATAACGACATCATGAAAATGGTGTTTGCGAACTTAGACTTAACTAAATGGGTTTGAACCCTCACATAGCCTTTGACATGTAGGCTCTCAACTCAAACATCTGTCTCCTACAATCATAATAGACCATGATGTGCAACAATACAAATTAGACACATAAATCTATATGAGGCTTGTGGATTTTACATGCCAACCCAAAATACCATTGGACTTGTCAAGTGAAAAATATATTGAACTCGAAAACCCATAAACTCAACCACATCAACTAAAACCCACTTTTATTAACCATGGATTCTTGAACTCAAAGCAATTAGAAGAATTTTGTGACCTTAAGGATTTCCAAAAACATTGTGGGTAATAATTAAACTAATGGGACCATAAAATGATTTCATAACACATAGATATGGATCGTTTTCATGTAGCTAATAAAGGATTTTTCATTAGTTTGGCGTAGAGAAGTTAATAAAGAGATATCATCCAATTGATTTACACCATATGGAAATCGTGTATACATAGCTATCTAACCCTGTGAGGTACACTAATTGGGTCCACACGTTGCCCCCAATAACATGCTACCCCCAAAATACATCATTTTACATTACATCACAATTACATGTTGTCATATGTAATGCAATACAAGCAAGTCACAAGTGCATTTAGTGTGATACAATCCAAATGCAAGGTCAAAATAAGGGCACATTGGGCTTCTTGTGCTAGTTGGTCTCAACACCATGTAATTTTACACCAGATTTATCCTAGTGCCTATTTCAATCAAGATAATCAAGGGCATAAACTCAACAACATCAACCAAATCATTTTATGACTACTAATATAGAGCTAAACATAATAAGTAATGAAACATCGAAAATTCATATTTGCATCTAGGATATGCATTCATTGATTTCTCCCTATGTTCCTATATTAATGTAAACCACAAACTAAGAAATGGTGAAGGAAACCACATATGCATACACATCCACATAAATATTTATCAAGTAAAGTTAACAAGAGATGCCTTATGAAAACAATAAACAAATTTTTCTTCGACTCTAGAGTGATTGCTTATAATTTTGTTGTTGGCACTGCAAGATAGCCTGGACTTGTTCATCGATTTGTTGAATTTGCTTGATGAAGGGCGTTGTCTTGTTCTTTGAAACTTTGGGGAGCAAAGGATGTCATGGACCATAGGATTGAGATATCTTCCCACTGGGTGTTAAAGTTCACCTTGGAATGGGCAACACAACACACACGAGCACTTTCACCTAGAGGTGTGACCTTACCAAAAGGAGGGAAGCCCATTCTCCTTCTCCGAGCCCCCCAAAGTTGGGAGACTATCCACTCATTCTGTAACCCCAACAATAATGGGGGAAACAAGGAAATAAGACGTGTATAAAGGAGATTTACATAGTAGCATTCTAAAAGCAAGAAGGCTAAATGTTCTACAATTTAGATATTTTTCGGTTTATCATCATCGAAATTTGACCAACCAATCTTTGTTAAAATTGTAATTTTGGATTGATGAAATTGTTGTTTTTGGGTGTAAGTATGGATTCAACACCCTTGAATATCCTTATTGCAATTATATTGTGTAATGTTAACATCTGATATTTGTGATTCCATCAATCCAAAATGAAATGCTTATTGGATTCCAAGCCAAAAATGTTACTTTTCCCTCATGTTATTCTGAGTAGCTAGAAAAGAACCATTTCATAGCACATTTACATTGTTGCTTCTAAAAGTCCTTATGATGTTGCCCAAATGCATTTGATGTTACCTTTATTAAACCTTGTTGTCATAATATGGTTAGAAAGAAGTTTGCCCCAACAAAGAGCCCTTGTAAGTAAAATGGATAGGAAAAAAGGGTTCCTAACCCAACAAAGATGTAGTGGCACAACTTTAATTAAAGTTAGAAACATGTCCTCGCAAGATATGAAGAAAACCTTAATACTAACTTTGAATGGAGATGAGGCTTTGAATATAGATGAGGTTAAGAGACTAGGGGAATGAGAGCGAAGTTTAAAAAAAAAAACTTAAATGCGATGATCTTTGATTGACATAACATGTCAAAAGTGTCAAATATCCTTAATAAGAATTAAGATTGTGCCAAATATTCTCCAAAATATCAAATAGGGACCCCCACAACAACAATGACCTTATGTTTTTATAAGCAATGATCAAAACCACACCATTTTATAGGGTACCTGTTATCCCCCACTTTTAGGGATAACTAGAAGATCATGTCTTGAGGCCCACAGGTACTAGACATGGAGTACCAAGAGCCAGATCGACTTGAGCATGGCCCTGGAGGGCCCATATTTTCTCCCTTTCAGCACCTCCACTTTGTCAACAACAACAACATCCATCACCTTCGGCTTGGTCCTATATCAGAGATGGTTCTTGCTCCATGAGGTAATGAGTTCGGGTATCATGGTATGTGTCATTCTGATCCTCAAAACCTTTCAATATGTGCATTTAATTCCTTTTGTTTCTAACAAATGCTTGGATCTTATACTTGTCCACTTGACCATGTCCGGGGGGAATGACAGGATGCCATAATAAGCATGTGCCCATAGGTTTTGACTTGCCACTAGGGGGATTTCTGAAAAATCATCGTCTGCTCCCGTCATATTACCACTTTTTCATCTTGCTTCCCGCTCATCCATCCCATTACATTTGTTCGGGCATTGGGTTGGCCAATCATTTAAGGGTTGCACCTTGCCTTGTGGGAAGAAGGGGCTAAAGGCCCAGAAGGTAAAAGAAAGCTAGCAAAAGATAAAATCCTAAAAATAAAACCTCGAGATGCTTCGCCCAGGGATCCCCGAGAAAGCAATAAAACGCTTCTTAGTCAGAAACAAGAGACCATAAAAATAGTAAAACAAGACCTAGTCAGAGGATAGGGGGTCTCATCACGATCCAGCCTATTAGGTCCATAGGCACCTAGTGGTATGACACTACTAGCAGTTGGTTGCCACACCAAGGTAGTGGCTCTTGGTTGCATGGCCAAAAGAAAGGGGGTCTCATCACGAGCCAACCTTCTCATCTCCGTGAAAGTGCTTGTGGGTAACATTGCCACCACTGGTCACCATGCCAGGGTAGTGTCCCCCAATTATCTTCTCAAAGAAAAATCAATAAAGAATAAAGAATAACAGGAATGAATGGGCTTAGAAACATTTGCATCCAAGACAGGTGCAGCTTGCCTTCTACAAAACCACCCATAGGTAAGCCATGCATTTCCCTGCTTTCACTGCACCCCTTGTCAGGACATCCCTTATCCACCTCACCCATTTACATGACTTGGATTTAATCTCTTCCAAAAACATCCCTTTTCCAATGGACACTAGCCTAATAGGACACCCTGTCACCTCCTCCAGACTTGTATTGCAGATTTGTAAAATGTCTTTGAGCACTTGACTGGGGTAAAAGGGGTTTCATGCACATGTTTAATAATATTGATGATGAGATGTGATTGACATTGCTATGATCCCTATGACTTATGATCCCATGGAGTTTGTATCTGTTGATGTGCAGGATCATACCCAACGGACAGGTACCACATTGGACAGGTACACATGGGGAGATGATTAGTTCGGACCTCCATGGGGCTGAAGAGCCCACCAGATGGATGTTGAGACCCCAACATGGGGCGGAGACAGGATAGAGGGGTTTGCACAGGAGAAGAGGAGGAATTTCCATAGAGGCAGCCTGGCAGAGCCTTACCTAGTAGGGTTGTGCCCTCTTCATTGGAACGTTGTCCCTGGAAGGCCTAGGATGTCACCCAGGATGCCCATGATGTCATCCAGCACTGTGGACGTTTTGGGAGATAGCTATGGCAGTTTTGGGATGTGTGGAAGATTGGAGAAGCCCAAGGAGGGCTAACGTTTTGCTCCAGGAGGCTACATTTTCCCTATAAAGGGATAACTTCACCCTAGAAAGGGGATGATGTCTCACTTTTGCTTGATTAGGGTTTTCATTTATGACATTTAATGTAAAACAATATTATTTTGGTATTTTGGCCTTGTCGGCCTTTTAATGACCTAAAATTTAATTAAGGTCATTCATATGTTATATATTGAGGGTTTTCACTCTCATATTTTGATCATCTTTCACTCACACATTAGTGAGGGCTGAAATTTGCGCCCTCATTTAGGGTTCTTGGCTGAAAATTGGTGCGCACTTGTTGAAGGAGACTATTTTTGGACTATTTTGGCATTTCTTCTTGGCGGAAGGTTTACAACTAGGGTTCGACTACTTGAATGCATGGTTTATGTAAGTGAATTTCCACAACACTTGTTTATTAAATGGTTATGGTACTATTTACTTGCATTTTTTTATTATAATTTGTTGAATTAAAACCCTAGGTGAAAATCACATGTTGGTGTCCTTGCCTCGTGTCCCTATCAAGTTAAGAGATATTTTGATTTGTTGAATTTAGATAGAGCCTTGCCATAGTAACACTCTACTCTTCTAGCTAGTTGTTTTTTCTTTGTTATTGAGCTAAGAAGGAGGAAAACACATCAAGGCCTGGGGTTTCTACACCTTTATGAGTTGTTTTCCCCTAGGGTTTGTTTGATGAAGCCTTGCCTTAGCAACACTTCATCCTCTAACTCTCTTGTCTTTAGCCCTATAAACTCTTACTCAAGTTAGCCGATTTCGTCTTGCCAATAAGCTAAAGAATGAGGAGAAAGAACTAAGGCCTAGGGTTTCTACACCTTAGTGAGCCTTTAACCCTCTTATATTTGGTCTTTTCATTGTCATTTATCCCTTCAACATTTGTAGCTATCTTTGACTCCATTTTCCCTAGTAACACACTGATCTAAGACTTCCTGTGTTGAGCACCTTGATCACACACACATCTAAACTTTGAAACAACCTTTAACTCTTACTAACCCTAGATTTTAGACTAACAATTACTAACTCTATTGCTGCTATAATCCACTAGTGTTATACTTACACATTGCATCATTTATTTGTCCTTAAAGAAATTGAATGATTGGCTAAAGTGTTGCTTCTAGCATTAGTATTTTTACATTGATTGCCATTGATAATTGTGAAGTGCCTTTAGCCTTTATGGTGAAGTGATATATCACAATCATTGCTAGTTTATATCATTGATTTACTTCATCTATATCATTATCAATTGCTTTATATCAGAAGTCCATGATTATATGAATTACTAACCAAGCAAGGAACCTTGCGCATGTATAGTTTGCTTGTTGCATTGTCTCGACCAGGTACACCCTTTTTTTGGTTATTACTTATCTTTATTGGCTGATTAGACAGGACTATCTGATCGGTGGTGACTTGTGAGGGGGAAATTATCACTTAGATTTTAAATCCTTTGCCTTCTCAAAACCCCAGGTCACAGGGGACGTCTCCCCTGGGCCTTACCTCCCTAAACAGAAAAAGTTATCCCATTGAGGTGACAATGGTGGGATAGTCTCAGTTTCGCCAGTTTTCCCTTCTTCCATCTATATTTTACCTTGACTACAAACTATGTGATAACATTTTGGCGTCGTTGTCGGTGAACATTGATTCAATTCTCCTCAAGATGACACTTTTTGATAAGCCTTGCCTCTAGAGTCTCTATCTTACAAGCTTACCTGACAACACCACTTAGGGTGTTTTCCCTTATCTCTTTTGTAATTTCAAGGAAATTATCTGGCGACTCCAGTAACCTTTTCCTAGGTGCCACCTTACTCTCAACCCTGTGATATTTCCAAGTTATGGAATCATGGCATCCTGAGAACAACTGTATCCAACTATTAATTTCAAAAGCCTTCAAGGATACCCAACCAGTTTTGATACAAAATGGTCAAACAACCTTCCAAGATTTTGGGTCCTCCCAACTCCTCACATCGTAAATTTTTTGGAGTATATGAGAGAGATAGATTTGGGAGGGGAGGATGTTCTAATAAAAGTGTTCATACTCTCTCTGCCATCCTTTTTGCAATATTGGTTTAAGGGTTGTTGCGAAAATAGGGGTATATCATGTTTTGTACACCTCATCAATAGGTTTCTTAACTTTACCAAACCACATTGACATACGTATGAAGATGCCCTTCAAAATCTCATGATAGCCTTGGAAAACAAAGGATTCACCACTGAGATTGTAGAATATATCAGGGATGTGTATCATGGTCAACACCAAGAACCCTCTAATATGAAAGAAGAGATTTATGAAGAAAATTGTCAACCCCTAGAAGAGGAGCAAGATTTCTCCCATGATTCCATAGAATGCAGTGAAACTAGAGAAGTGAATTATGAGGATGAAGCATTGGTAATCGCTCCTCCATCTGACGAAGCTCTCCAAGATCCTATTGCTCCTGCACAGGAAGAAGTGAGCAAGGTGAGTTACTTCCCTTTCCAAATTTTTAAGGATTCTCTATCTTATGATGTGGAAAGTGAAGAAGTGTTGGATTTTCTAAACCCTTCATGTTATGATGAAAATGATGACTTTGTTGATAATATTAGTGAGTTTATACATGTCAGGAAGCGTAAATGGGATGTGATTGGATATGATGGGGATCCCATTTACGACATTGAGGGTCATTCCCAAAAGTTGCATTTACCTTTATCACATGAAGTTAATAAGAAATTTGATATTTGGCAACAAGAACATGACATGATTACCAATTTTATTCAGACACCCAAGGATGACTTAATGCTATGCTCTCCTAATAATTTTTGGTCATACCATGAGGAATTTGATGACTATTCCTCTAAGCACTTAGATTTATTCTATGAAGAAAATTATCAACCATCGTTCTACTCAGATCTTGATAAAAGTGAGGAGGTTACTTCCCTGAACCATGATACTTGTGATAAGATTTTCCACCTCCCTTTGATTACTTTACCTCGCTATGTCACTAAAGGTATGGTTTGGAAACATGTCCCTTATCCCAAGTCTCCTGTAACACAAAACCTCATTCTGGATTTTAGGGGAAAGTTTAATACCTCAGGAAGAAGCTTATTATCCCATTTTTCAAGTTTTCCCTTAAAGAATTGTCAGTCATCCTTTTAGTTCTTTCTAATCCCTTCTCAGGCCTTAAGTTGTGAAGACATCCAAGGTAGCCAGCATTCAGATTCCTCGAGTCGGTCTTTTGAACCTTGGACCTTTCATGATCCTTTTCTGAGATGGATTGAGCACTCTCCTGAGAGTATGTCCTGGCATCACTTTTTCCCTGCCACCCGCCTCCATGAGCTAGACCTTACAGTTTCCATTGATACAATACATTTTCTAACTCATGTTATTTTTGTGCTTAACTTATCACTATTTTGGTTCATGATGAAGCACAAAGGCAAGTATTGTGGGATGTTGCTGGATTGATTTCACTGGTCGTTTGACTACATCTAACATCCAACCAATAGGTAAGTCCAGGTAAGTAGGTAGGCATTTTGCATTCATTGTATATACCATTACATTTGGATGCTAGAGTAGTTTTCTTTCACACTTGTACATATGATTGATTTTATTTCAGTCTTATATATATATGAATTGGAATGATATCACCACCCCAAATGATTACTAATAGTTTCTATTGAGATAAAGCAGGTTACAGGTTATGCCATAGATAATGAGGTTCTCATGCGCTCTATGGTGAGCACATGTCCCCGAGTTGGAGCCCGCTTTTAGGGATAACTAGGAGATCATGTCTCGAGGCCCACAAATACTATACATGGAGTACCAAGAGCCAGATCGACTTAAGCATGGCGCTGGAGGACCCATATTTTCTCCCTTTTAGTGCCTCCACTTTGTTAGCAGCAATAGTATCCATCACCTTCGGCTTGGTCCTGTATCAGAGATGGTTCTTGCTCCATGAGGTAATGAGTCCGGGTATCATGGTATGTGTCACTATGATCCTCAAAACCTTTGAATATGTGCATTTAATTCCTTTTGTTTCTAACAAATGCTTGGATCTTATACTTGTCCACTTGACCATGTCTGGGGGGAATGATAGGATGCCCTAGTAAGCTTGTGCCCATAGGTTTTGAGTTGCCACTAGGGGTATTTCTGAAAATTCATCGTTCGCTCACGTCATATTACCACTTTTCCATCTTGCTTCCCGCTAATCCATCCCATTACATTTGTCCAAACATTGGGTTGGCCAATCATTTAAGGGTTACACCTTGCCTTGTGGGAAGAAGGGGATAAAGGCCCAGAAGGTAAAAGCAAGCTGGAAAAAGATAAAAGCCTAAAAATAAAACCTCGAGATGCTTCGCCCAGGGATCCCTGAGAAAGCAGTGAAAAGCTTCTCAGCAAGAAACAAGAGGGACCCATAAAAATAATAAAAAAAGACCTAGTCAGAGGATAGGGGGTCTAATCATGAGCCAACCTATTAGGTCCATGGGCACCTAGCGGTATGACACTACTAGCAGTTGGTTGCCACGCCAAGGTAGTGGCTCTTGGTTGCATGGCCAAGAGAAAGGGGGTCTCATCAAGAGCATCCAGGACAGGTGCAGCTCACCTTCTACAAAGGCACCCACAGGTAAGCCCTACATTTCCTTGCTTTCACTCCATCCCTTGTCAGGACATCCCTTATCCACCTCACCCATTTACATGAATTGGATTTAATCTCTTCCGGAAACATCCCTTTTCCAGTGGACAGTAGCCCAATAGGACGCCATGTCACCTCCTCCAAACTTGTATTGTAGATTTGTATAATATCTTTGAGCACTTGACTGGGGTAAAAGGGGTTTCATGCACATGCTTAATAATATTGATGATGAGATGTAATTGACATTTCTATGATCCCTGTGACTTATGATCCCATAGAGGGCGTATTTGTTGATGTGCAGGATCATACCCGACGGATAGGTACAACATTGGACAGGTACACATGGGGAGATGATTAGTTCAGACCTCCATGGGGTTGAAGAGCCCATAGATGGATGTTGAGACCCCAGCAAGGGGAAAAGATAGGACAAAGGGGTTTACACCAGAGAAGAGGAGGAAGTTCCACAGAGGCACACTAGCAGAGCCTTACCTAGGAGGGTTGTGCCCTCTTCATTGGAACGTTGGCCCTGGAAGACCCAGGACGTCACCCAGGATGCCCATGACGTCATCCAGCACTCTAGACATTTTGGGAGACGGCTATGGCAGTTTTGGCACGTGTGGCAGATTGGAGAAGCCCAAGGAAGGCTAACGTTTTGCTCCATAAGGCTACATTTTCCCTAGAAAGGGCTAACATCAGCCTAGAAAGGGGATGACGTCTCACTTTTGCTTGATTAGGGTTTTCATTTATGACATTTAATGTAAAAACGTATATTTTGGTATTTTGGCCTTGTCAGCCTTTTAATGACCTAAAATTTAATTAAGGTCATCGGTATGCTATATATTGAGGGTTTTCACTCTCATATTTTGATCATCTTTCACTCACACATTAATGAGGTCTAAAATTTGCGCCCTCGTGTAGGGTTCTTGGCTAAAAATTGGTGTGCACTTGTTGAAGGAGACTATTTTGGCATTTCTTCTTGGTGGAAGGTTTACAACTAAGGTTTGGCTACTTGAATGCATGGTTTATGTAAGTGAATTTCTACAACACTTATTTATTGAATGGGTATAGTACTATTTACTTGCATTTTAATATTATAATTTGTTGAATTAAAACCCTAGGTGACAAGCACATGTTGGTGTCCTTGTCTCATGTCCCTATCAAGTTAAGAGTTATTTTTATTTGTTGAATTTAGATAGAGCCTTGCCATAGCAACACTCTACTCTTCTAGCTAGTCGTTTTTTCCTTGTTATTGAGCTAAGAAGGAGGAAAACACATCAAGGCCTAGGGTTTCTACACCTTGATGCGTCGTTTCTACACCGCATCAAGGCCTAGGATCAAAACTCTCTAAAATAGTGAAAAAACAAAAGGAGATTTTGGTACCATTTACTCTTTCTACAACAAAAGCCATTGTTTATTCATTCGATTGGAGAGATTTTTTTGTTTAGATTTATGCCTTTTGATATTTTAGAACTCTAAAACTCATCGTTGGTCCCCTTGGATTTTAGGTTAAGTTGTGGAGGAGCAATTTGGATTTGATCCGGGAATATCGAAAACTTGAGGTCTATAGTCTATGTGGCTTTTTCATTCATATTTTTTTTCTCCATTTTGTATATCGTAATCACTACTTTACTTACATTTTCTCCATGTTTTCCCTTAGTTCCCAAGTCATTGATACCTACATCGGACTGTTCATGGAGATACAAGAGATCCAGATTGTAGGTATGACACGATGATAATATGAAATGCTTGTTATAGTCTTCTTAGTAATTAACTTTTTATGATTACCCAAACAATGTGTGTGTATGTGTGTGTTTTAATTTGTTTTTGAAACATATAACATCATGAGTTTTCATTTTAAGCCATGAAACTTACACAAACCTTCAACACCATCTAGACTTGTTATAATATAAGTGGAATTTTGATGCTCGAAAAGTTTTAAACTAAAATTATTTATTTTGAAATTCCACGAAATAAATTGTTTAACGTTTAAAGTTTTTCAACCTAAATGTGCTAAGCTACCCATCAAACGAAAAGCAGAAGTACACTTATTTAATCATTAATTATTTTTTGAGACAATGTTATCTAACAAGAATTTATGGAGTCTGATGCTTCATTGGTCTCCATCCTTTGTTAAGAATAGTTGAACTAATTGATTTAATTTTGCAATTTTGCTTAGGTTGGAATGGGTTCAAGATCAACAGCTTAAACTAAGGTCAAAGTGGGTGAAGTTCATGCCATCTCAGAAAGATAGTTGAGTAATAGTTCCATATTCAATATAAAGGAGATTTCAAGTGATCCAGGTGGATATAGGTGGCCTCCGACCTGTTCCAACTAGCTCACGTAAAGATCTCATCCTAGCAATTTCAGTTTTCATCTTGGCAATTTTTTTCTAGTTTTTGGGGTCCTAAATTTTCTGGGTCGTTTTGAGGCCCTAAACAACACTTTTTGGGCCCACCACGGTCACATTGGAGAATAATTCACATTATGACGGCATAATGTGTATTCCTCGAATAAACCTTTCGGATGGCCTATCGTTTGCCTAAAACGGAGATCGTGTGCAAAAGTTATGACCCCAGGAAGTTGATGTACTAACTTACCCCAACGGGACCCACATGACTTTTGGTGCTTCATCTTCTAGGGTTAGGTTTTTGGATGTCTAGGGTTTTGGCATTCATGTTTGATGTAAAAATTCTTTTGGAGCCTAATTGTACTCATCTTCTTGTGAATGAGCGCAGCCGTCACATCTCTTCTCAGAGATAAGTCACCACCATTCTAGCAAGCTTGTTTCAGTCTACATTTTACAATTTCAACATATTTCTTTATTAATAGAAGCCAACTTTTATTGTATCTTTGTTATTGTTCATTGAATCTCTGTGTTAATAATATAGATCTGTATTCATTTCATTCTGCTCATAAAATCTGGATCAGTGATATCACAGTGGTCTACTCCTTGTCGTTCTTAGTGCATGTCCTTAACGAGGTGAGGGTATAAAGAGTTGGGTCTTGAGCTTGTTTCTCTTGAGGAAAAGAGCTCTCGCACGCCCAAACAACTTTCCATGGTCGTAGAAAAGAAAGACGAAGGGACAAGAGATCCTTTCAAATTGTTGCTCAAGGAATCCCTCGCACAACAGAGGAACGAGATGATGGATAGTTTTGCACAAATCCTTCGACAACTACCAACAGGCGACGCATCTTCTTTGAGCGGAGGCAGGCACCGCCCCCTTCAAGGTACATATCAACTTTGATATTCCTATATTTGAAGGTCAGATAGACGCAGATGTTGTAGAAAAATGGTTGAATATGCTAGAAGGGTATTTTTTTGTCCATAACTTTTCCAATAGAGAAAAGATTACATTTGCACTCCTCAAAGCCATCCCCCATGTCAAAGATTGGTGGGAGACTTTCTATGAGAAAAACGAAACAAAGGAACCCTCATTATTTACAGTCACACTCACCTGCGAGTCCTTCAGGGATGTTATTAAGGAACAATACTACCCTATTGGAAGTTATGACGACCTGTACACAATATAGACCACTCTGCGGCAGGAAAGGGACCAAACAGTGTCAAAGTTCACAAATATCTTCCATACCTTGCGCACCAAGCTACGTATCAAATATTCTTAGTGACATCTAGTGCTCAAGTACTGCGACAGTCCACATAGATACATCCAGACAAAAATGGAATTTTTGGACATATCTTCCTTAGGTGTGGCCTATCGATATGTTATCAAAATCAAGCAAAAGATTTACAAAAGACACAACAGTTTGGGTCTCGGAACCCCTCACAATAGAAGAAGGGAAAGGGCATCCCCAACCCGCATAACAAAGGGCAGAGAATATATGGACAACCTTAGGACAACCATTCTAAGTTGAAAACAAAGAAGGACAATGGAAAGATGAAGAAAGACACCAAGAAGTGGTGTGACTTCCATAAGAGCCCCTGGCATAACATTGTTGATTGTCGCTCAAAGTAGTCATTGGTGATTGAGGTGAAAGCCTTTGAATCAAATCCGGGTTTTGAATTTGAGTCAAAAATTGAAAAGGAGAGACGAATTACTGACGCAAAACCCAGTTCCACCATTGCTACCACCAAGATCCAGCTCGATGAACCTGATGAGACAGAGGAAGGCGAGTGTTTGTTTCATTCACAAATGTAGGCAAAGGGTACTCCGTTGCACTTCACCGTAGATAGAGGTAGCCAAAAGAACCTCATCTCAATGGAGGTCGTCAAGCGGTTGGCCCTTCCAACATTGTTGCACCCGCAACCATACACCATCGGATGGCTATACCAAGGAAGCGATCTTCTCATCAACCAATAATGTCGCAAAGTCCTAAGACATCAAGACCTTCAAAGATGAGGTATCATGTGATGTTTATCACCTTGAAGTTTGTGATGTTCTTTTGGGCCAACCTTATTTATAGAAACGTCATACTATATATGAGTCTAGGCCTCGTAGTGTTATTATTACCTAGGACGAGAAATTGTATAGGATACTCGAGGTAGTCCCACCTACTGTCATTTCCTTAATCTTGGTAAAGCAATGCAAGAAGGTAACATCTCATACCAGGCAGTTTGTCTTCTTCATGATTCGCTTTCAAAGTGAGAGGAAGGTTGTAGCCACATCCATGGCCTCCATGACTGAACTCTCCATGTAGCAGAAGCAAGTGGATAAGGTCATGGAAGAATACAAAGGCATCTTCTCCTCACCCACTCTGGTACCTCCACACTGTCAGGTCAAACATTCAATCAATATGACCCTCGATGCACCACTACCCAATTGGATAGTCTATCACTGCTCTCTGTTAGAAAATGAGGAGATTAAGTGTCAGATCCAAGAACTACTCCAAAAGGGGCACATCTGACCCAACTCATCGTGTACAAGCCCAATCGTGCTTGTGCAGAAGAAAGACAGTACCTGGCAACTCTGCATCGATTTTCAGGCCCTAAATAAAATCACAGTCGAGAACTGGTACCCAATTCCTCGAATTAAAGATCTCCTTGACCAACTCAAGTGGGCCAATAACTTCAGTAAGATCGATCTAAAGTTTGGCTACCATAAGGTCCCAATAGAACAAACAAATGTATGGAAAAATGCCTTCAAGTCCAAAGCAGGTCTTTTTGAATGGTTGGTGATGCCCTTTGGTTTGACAAATGCCCCAGCTACTTTCATGAGGATGATGGACGATATCTTGCGGCCTTTCACAAATTTGTTTATGGTGGTGTATATGGATGACATCCTCATCTACAACAAGAATTGGGAAGAACACTTGCAACATATTCAACATGTTTTGCACACTCTACGGCAACACAAGCTATATGCAAATTTGGAAAAATATTCCTTCGGCATGGACAGGGTCCAATACCTAGGCTACATTGTTGATGAGCATGGGGTGCATGTCGATCCAACCAATATCCATGTCATTCGTGACTGGCCATCCCAAACCACACTCACTTAGCTTCAGAGCTTTTTAGTCCTTGCCAATTTCTATCGCAGGTTCATGTCGGGATTCTCCCATATTGCATGGGCCCTCAACCATGTAACCAAGGGTGGTGGTAAGGCAAAGTTTGTGTTGGGCCTGTCACAACAACAACTATTTGATGATTTGAAGTAGTGCTTGTGCTCATCCCTAGTGCTCTCATTACCTGACCTGCAACAATTGTTTGATATCGAAACAGATGCTTCAAACTATGTTGTGGGTGCAATTCTCACTCAACACATACACCTTGTGGGCTATCATAGTGAGACACTATTAGATGTTGTCTATAAGTACCCTAATTACAATAAAGAAATGTACTCCATTGTGCAAGCTTGCTGCCAGTGGAGGCATTACATTATAGGGAAGGAGACAATCATCCACACCAATCATAAGTCGTTGCAGTTCATGCAGACACAAGAAAAATTGCAGAATGACCACCATCAGAAGTGGTCCACATACTTGCAGCAGTTCCATCTCAACATCAAGTATAAGACAGGTAGCACCAACCGCGTCATTGATTGCCTCAGCCACCCTCCAGTTGCAACATTCACCACAATGCTAAACTCCTGCGGTCATGAGACCTCCGAATGGCCCCAACTCTATGAGAGAGATACTGACTTCTTTGCCACCTACCAGATGCTATGGGGAAACACAATTGTCACTGATTTCCATCTTTAGGATGGGCTTCTATGCCATCTAATCCATCTTTGTGTTCCATCAAGCAAGCGAGTGAAGTTGATTTGGAAATCCCACTATAGTCGAGTGGCAGAACACTTCGACGTAGAATACATAGTGGCAATGTTGCAACAACATTTTTATTGGTTGAAACTTCGACAAGATGTTAACAAGTATATCAAGTCATGCACTGCATGTGCCATTGCCAAACCAACCATTAAGAAACAAGGCACGTACACCCCTCTGCCTACTCCTGAAAGGTCTTGGGAATCCATCTCGGTGGACTACATGTCGTGCCTTCCTTTAACCAAGCGGGGAAATGGATGTGTTTTGTGGTGGTTGATCATTTTTTTTAAATGGTGATTCTAGTTACCTGTAAGAAGAGCATCACAGCAGAGGCCACTGCCAAGCTCTTCTTCGAACGAGTGTGGGTACATTTTTTAATAACTCAAACTATAATCTCAGATCAGTATAGTCGGTTCCTCAATACATTCTGGTCGAGCCTCTGGTCACTGTTGGACACTAAACTCACCAAATCCACTGCCTTCCACCCCAGACGAATGTTCAAACCGAGGTCGACAACCAGATGATCGTGCATATCCTGCGCATGTACAATTCCAAGCATCCCTGCACATGCAATGAGAGTCTTCCCTATGTTCAACACAGTTACAACAGATCCATACATAGCTCAACTGACCACAACCCCTTTCAGGAGGGGTTGGGATTTGAACCATTGGGTCCCATGGATGTTGCACTACCCCTTGCGGCCACCCAAAAAGACTCATCCCATGCTCAAACTGAAGCCGACAAAGATACTCGATTCATTGAGCGGATCCAACACATCCGCCAACAAGTTCATGATATTTTACAAAATTCTAATGCCGAGTACAAGCAGTGTCGTGATCAACACCGAGTGCCACACAAGTTTCAGGTGGGAGATAAAGTTTGATTGCATTTCCAGAAAGAACGCTTTATGGAGCCCCATCAGAAGCTTCGCCCACTCCGCTATGGACCTTATACCATCATTAAGGCCATGGGTGATAATTCTTTTGAGCTCAACATCCCCCCCTTTCTTGGATTGCATCCAGTATTTAATGTGGAACTCCTTTGGTCATATTTTCCACCATTATTAGACATCTTATAGATAGCAAAACAGTCGACACCCACAGAGCTCAACCCTGACTGCATGGAACATGCATCCATTGATCATATTATGGACACACAGGTCAAGGGAACTCGCCAACAAAGGATCTAGCTTTATCAGGTTGTCAAACTAGGGTAGCTCCTGCACCAAGGCAAGTGGCTCACCCGGCGCCAAATTTAACAAGAATTTCCTCATCTGATGGGGGAACTCAACGCAATAGACACCATTTCTTCCTAAGGGGGGAGGATTGATCTAGGTGGATATCGGTGGCCACCCACCTATTCCAACTGGCTTACTTACCGATTTCATCTTGGCAGTTTCAATTTTCATCTTTGCAGTTTTTTTCTAGCTTTTCGGGTCCTAAAATTTCGGGGTCATTTTGAGGCCCTAAACAACATTTTTTGGGCCCGCCATAGTCACATTGTTAGTGAAGTTAGAGTGTGACGACATAAAGTGTAGTCCTTGACTAGACCTTTCTAACGAGCTATCGTGCGCCTAAAACAAAGATCGTATGCAAAAGTTACTACCCCGAGAAGTTGATGTATTAACTTACCCCAACGAGGCCCACATGACTTTTGTCGCTTCATCTCCTAGGGTTAGGTTTTTGGATGTCTAGGGTTTTGGCATTCATGTTTGATGTAAAAAGGCCTTTGGAGCCTCATTGTACTCATCTTCTTGTGAATGAACGCAACCGTCACATCTCTTCTCAGAGATAAGTCGCCACCATTCTAGCAAGCTTATTTCAGTTTGCATTTTATAGTTTCAACATATTTCTTTATTAATAGAAGCCAATTTTTACTGTATCTCTGTTATTATTCATTGAATCTTTGTGTTAATAATATAGATCTGTATTCATTTCATTATGCTCATAAAATTTGGATCATTAAAGTAAAGAGTGTTTAAAGTATAATAGATAATATTTGTGGTTTAGTGGAAGTTTTACAGGTAGATATAATATTAATTTTAGTTGATGGTAATTGTATTGATATCGCTCCTCCCCTCTCTAATTTTTTTAAAAGTCGCAGGCCCCTCACAAGCATGTGAAAGTAATTAACGGTTTATATTAAAGTGGACACGCGTCATTTTTGGGTGCATTGTGCCCCCCTCCATTTTTGTCAAACGATTCGACCCTCGCAATATGGTTCCAACCAGTGATCAAATTTGAAGGGATGGCCTTAATTTAAGTTGGAAGGGCATATAATCATCCAACCCTTCAAGGATGAAAGGTTAAAAAAATATTGTACTTCAATTGACAAGTGTACATTAAGTAAATCTGTCATAAAAAAAAATTGCAAATATAGAATATCATCCTTCCAAATCTTTACAATCTTAAAAATTTAAAAATGGTTACATAAAAAGTTATAAAATTTTAATAAAACTTCATAAAAAAAATAAAATTTTCTTTCGAATTCATTATATCCACAAAATTATTGTTATTTTACATAAATGAACACATTTTAATAAAAAATAATAAGCAAACATATTATTCTTTGGAATTTGACATTAAAAATTTGTGATTGAGATTGTAATTTATTGTTCAGATTGAAATTTTTCCATGGTTGCAAATGAGATCGCAACCAATTGTTCAGATTGAAATTTTTTCATGGTTGTTTTATATCAAGAGATTTAAGAAGGACTCTCACATAGCAATTTAAAGTTGATAAAATTGCAATTTTAAAATGTTTAGGGATTGAAACCAAAATCATGGCCTTAAAAATATACTTTAGGTAATCCACGTTTATTTGAAGTTGATTAGGAAACTAAGAGGCTAGCTCTAAGCATTCTCAAGAAATAAATGTTATTATGATTTTTTCTACGACGTTTTGGAATTTTGAAACGAGAAGTTTCTACCCAAAACATTATGTGCAAGATTTTAAAAAAGAACCCCTCTTTAAAATTGCACAAAGGTATTAAAAGAATTGCACATAGGTATTAAAAGAAAGAAAATATTTCTAGTTAGAAAAATGAATACTAAACAAAAAAATTTGTATAATGAATTAGTAAGTGATGGAATGAATTAGCAAGTAAAATATATGTAAGAGTGAGGGAGCACGGGCAACTAAAAATGATTGAGAAGAATATAATCAAAATCCACGAGCATTAGCTTGACAAAAAGATGGTTGACACAAGTTTCAACTTCTTCCATTGATACCCATTGCCAGAAGTTCTCTAGCAAGTTCAATTATGTAGAAAATGTAGGATAAATAGAGCTTAAAAACATTAACAAGCATGTGCGGCTTAGCGGGAACTGAGATTGCAAAGTGTACATAATCCTTGCCAGGGTGCTGCCAACTTGCTAGATCTGAATAAATAAACTTAAATCCACCACTTGTTAGAATATTCAAGATTACTAAGAGGGGGGGTGAATCAGTATAAAGTTATTTCAACAATTTTAACCTTCAAGCACTACATAAACATTAACCATTAATCATGTCATTAATCATCACATAAACTCATACACATTGCACATCGATTTTTACGTGGAAACCCAACTAGGAGAAAACCACGAAAACTTTTCTTAAGTAGTTTCAAGATTTTACAAGCACCAACTTGAAGGAAGCACCCACTCCCCAAGTTTTCGAACACCTAATGGAAGGAGACATGAATCCCCTTGGAATATTTTAAATGATGATACATCATCAAATCAACCTTCAAATACAATCCCAAACTCGCTTCTTAAATCTGCATACAAAATTGTTCAGAGTTGTACCTCAAATATGCAAACTTGTAAGATTCGCCACGAGCTCAATTTTATGTTTTTGATTCTTAAACTTGGACCCCAGATATTAGGATATGTGGTCCTTCTAATGCAACAATTGGGATTCAATTTGGACCTACCAAGCTTCAAATATAACCATTTTATCTCTAACACCTATTTGAGACTAGTTTTTGGATTAGTCACAAACCTTAACTTCCAACAAGTATATATCCATACCTGTAATGAATCAGGATCTGAAACTT
>ML812224.1:184409-222075 GCA_009831015.1 Picea engelmannii
ATGAGTTTTCATTTTAAGCCATGAAACTTACACAAACCTTCAACACCATCTAGACTTGTTATAATATAAGTGGAATTTTGATGCTCGAAAAGTTTTAAACTAAAATTATTTATTTTGAAATTCCACGAAATAAATTGTTTAACGTTTAAAGTTTTTCAACCTAAATGTGCTAAGCTACCCATCAAACGAAAAGCAGAAGTACACTTATTTAATCATTAATTATTTTTTGAGACAATGTTATCTAACAAGAATTTATGGAGTCTGATGCTTCATTGGTCTCCATCCTTTGTTAAGAATAGTTGAACTAATTGATTTAATTTTGCAATTTTGCTTAGGTTGGAATGGGTTCAAGATCAACAGCTTAAACTAAGGTCAAAGTGGGTGAAGTTCATGCCATCTCAGAAAGATAGTTGAGTAATAGTTCCATATTCAATATAAAGGAGATTTCAAGTGATCCAGGTGGATATAGGTGGCCTCCGACCTGTTCCAACTAGCTCACGTAAAGATCTCATCCTAGCAATTTCAGTTTTCATCTTGGCAATTTTTTTCTAGTTTTTGGGGTCCTAAATTTTCTGGGTCGTTTTGAGGCCCTAAACAACACTTTTTGGGCCCACCACGGTCACATTGGAGAATAATTCACATTATGACGGCATAATGTGTATTCCTCGAATAAACCTT
The DNA here is from genome assembly GCA_009831015.1 of Picea engelmannii. NCBI lineage: Eukaryota > Viridiplantae > Streptophyta > Pinopsida > Pinales > Pinaceae > Picea > Picea engelmannii. Next base: position 185,088 of record ML812224.1, read on the forward strand.
TCGGATGGCCTATCGTTTGCCTAAAACGGAGATCGTGTGCAAAAGTTATGACCCCAGGAAGTTGATGTACTAACTTACCCCAACGGGACCCACATGACTTTTGGTGCTTCATCTTCTAGGGTTAGGTTTTTGGATGTCTAGGGTTTTGGCATTCATGTTTGATGTAAAAATTCTTTTGGAGCCTAATTGTACTCATCTTCTTGTGAATGAGCGCAGCCGTCACATCTCTTCTCAGAGATAAGTCACCACCATTCTAGCAAGCTTGTTTCAGTCTACATTTTACAATTTCAACATATTTCTTTATTAATAGAAGCCAACTTTTATTGTATCTTTGTTATTGTTCATTGAATCTCTGTGTTAATAATATAGATCTGTATTCATTTCATTCTGCTCATAAAATCTGGATCAGTGATATCACAGTGGTCTACTCCTTGTCGTTCTTAGTGCATGTCCTTAACGAGGTGAGGGTATAAAGAGTTGGGTCTTGAGCTTGTTTCTCTTGAGGAAAAGAGCTCTCGCACGCCCAAACAACTTTCCATGGTCGTAGAAAAGAAAGACGAAGGGACAAGAGATCCTTTCAAATTGTTGCTCAAGGAATCCCTCGCACAACAGAGGAACGAGATGATGGATAGTTTTGCACAAATCCTTCGACAACTACCAACAGGCGACGCATCTTCTTTGAGCGGAGGCAGGCACCGCCCCCTTCAAGGTACATATCAACTTTGATATTCCTATATTTGAAGGTCAGATAGACGCAGATGTTGTAGAAAAATGGTTGAATATGCTAGAAGGGTATTTTTTTGTCCATAACTTTTCCAATAGAGAAAAGATTACATTTGCACTCCTCAAAGCCATCCCCCATGTCAAAGATTGGTGGGAGACTTTCTATGAGAAAAACGAAACAAAGGAACCCTCATTATTTACAGTCACACTCACCTGCGAGTCCTTCAGGGATGTTATTAAGGAACAATACTACCCTATTGGAAGTTATGACGACCTGTACACAATATAGACCACTCTGCGGCAGGAAAGGGACCAAACAGTGTCAAAGTTCACAAATATCTTCCATACCTTGCGCACCAAGCTACGTATCAAATATTCTTAGTGACATCTAGTGCTCAAGTACTGCGACAGTCCACATAGATACATCCAGACAAAAATGGAATTTTTGGACATATCTTCCTTAGGTGTGGCCTATCGATATGTTATCAAAATCAAGCAAAAGATTTACAAAAGACACAACAGTTTGGGTCTCGGAACCCCTCACAATAGAAGAAGGGAAAGGGCATCCCCAACCCGCATAACAAAGGGCAGAGAATATATGGACAACCTTAGGACAACCATTCTAAGTTGAAAACAAAGAAGGACAATGGAAAGATGAAGAAAGACACCAAGAAGTGGTGTGACTTCCATAAGAGCCCCTGGCATAACATTGTTGATTGTCGCTCAAAGTAGTCATTGGTGATTGAGGTGAAAGCCTTTGAATCAAATCCGGGTTTTGAATTTGAGTCAAAAATTGAAAAGGAGAGACGAATTACTGACGCAAAACCCAGTTCCACCATTGCTACCACCAAGATCCAGCTCGATGAACCTGATGAGACAGAGGAAGGCGAGTGTTTGTTTCATTCACAAATGTAGGCAAAGGGTACTCCGTTGCACTTCACCGTAGATAGAGGTAGCCAAAAGAACCTCATCTCAATGGAGGTCGTCAAGCGGTTGGCCCTTCCAACATTGTTGCACCCGCAACCATACACCATCGGATGGCTATACCAAGGAAGCGATCTTCTCATCAACCAATAATGTCGCAAAGTCCTAAGACATCAAGACCTTCAAAGATGAGGTATCATGTGATGTTTATCACCTTGAAGTTTGTGATGTTCTTTTGGGCCAACCTTATTTATAGAAACGTCATACTATATATGAGTCTAGGCCTCGTAGTGTTATTATTACCTAGGACGAGAAATTGTATAGGATACTCGAGGTAGTCCCACCTACTGTCATTTCCTTAATCTTGGTAAAGCAATGCAAGAAGGTAACATCTCATACCAGGCAGTTTGTCTTCTTCATGATTCGCTTTCAAAGTGAGAGGAAGGTTGTAGCCACATCCATGGCCTCCATGACTGAACTCTCCATGTAGCAGAAGCAAGTGGATAAGGTCATGGAAGAATACAAAGGCATCTTCTCCTCACCCACTCTGGTACCTCCACACTGTCAGGTCAAACATTCAATCAATATGACCCTCGATGCACCACTACCCAATTGGATAGTCTATCACTGCTCTCTGTTAGAAAATGAGGAGATTAAGTGTCAGATCCAAGAACTACTCCAAAAGGGGCACATCTGACCCAACTCATCGTGTACAAGCCCAATCGTGCTTGTGCAGAAGAAAGACAGTACCTGGCAACTCTGCATCGATTTTCAGGCCCTAAATAAAATCACAGTCGAGAACTGGTACCCAATTCCTCGAATTAAAGATCTCCTTGACCAACTCAAGTGGGCCAATAACTTCAGTAAGATCGATCTAAAGTTTGGCTACCATAAGGTCCCAATAGAACAAACAAATGTATGGAAAAATGCCTTCAAGTCCAAAGCAGGTCTTTTTGAATGGTTGGTGATGCCCTTTGGTTTGACAAATGCCCCAGCTACTTTCATGAGGATGATGGACGATATCTTGCGGCCTTTCACAAATTTGTTTATGGTGGTGTATATGGATGACATCCTCATCTACAACAAGAATTGGGAAGAACACTTGCAACATATTCAACATGTTTTGCACACTCTACGGCAACACAAGCTATATGCAAATTTGGAAAAATATTCCTTCGGCATGGACAGGGTCCAATACCTAGGCTACATTGTTGATGAGCATGGGGTGCATGTCGATCCAACCAATATCCATGTCATTCGTGACTGGCCATCCCAAACCACACTCACTTAGCTTCAGAGCTTTTTAGTCCTTGCCAATTTCTATCGCAGGTTCATGTCGGGATTCTCCCATATTGCATGGGCCCTCAACCATGTAACCAAGGGTGGTGGTAAGGCAAAGTTTGTGTTGGGCCTGTCACAACAACAACTATTTGATGATTTGAAGTAGTGCTTGTGCTCATCCCTAGTGCTCTCATTACCTGACCTGCAACAATTGTTTGATATCGAAACAGATGCTTCAAACTATGTTGTGGGTGCAATTCTCACTCAACACATACACCTTGTGGGCTATCATAGTGAGACACTATTAGATGTTGTCTATAAGTACCCTAATTACAATAAAGAAATGTACTCCATTGTGCAAGCTTGCTGCCAGTGGAGGCATTACATTATAGGGAAGGAGACAATCATCCACACCAATCATAAGTCGTTGCAGTTCATGCAGACACAAGAAAAATTGCAGAATGACCACCATCAGAAGTGGTCCACATACTTGCAGCAGTTCCATCTCAACATCAAGTATAAGACAGGTAGCACCAACCGCGTCATTGATTGCCTCAGCCACCCTCCAGTTGCAACATTCACCACAATGCTAAACTCCTGCGGTCATGAGACCTCCGAATGGCCCCAACTCTATGAGAGAGATACTGACTTCTTTGCCACCTACCAGATGCTATGGGGAAACACAATTGTCACTGATTTCCATCTTTAGGATGGGCTTCTATGCCATCTAATCCATCTTTGTGTTCCATCAAGCAAGCGAGTGAAGTTGATTTGGAAATCCCACTATAGTCGAGTGGCAGAACACTTCGACGTAGAATACATAGTGGCAATGTTGCAACAACATTTTTATTGGTTGAAACTTCGACAAGATGTTAACAAGTATATCAAGTCATGCACTGCATGTGCCATTGCCAAACCAACCATTAAGAAACAAGGCACGTACACCCCTCTGCCTACTCCTGAAAGGTCTTGGGAATCCATCTCGGTGGACTACATGTCGTGCCTTCCTTTAACCAAGCGGGGAAATGGATGTGTTTTGTGGTGGTTGATCATTTTTTTTAAATGGTGATTCTAGTTACCTGTAAGAAGAGCATCACAGCAGAGGCCACTGCCAAGCTCTTCTTCGAACGAGTGTGGGTACATTTTTTAATAACTCAAACTATAATCTCAGATCAGTATAGTCGGTTCCTCAATACATTCTGGTCGAGCCTCTGGTCACTGTTGGACACTAAACTCACCAAATCCACTGCCTTCCACCCCAGACGAATGTTCAAACCGAGGTCGACAACCAGATGATCGTGCATATCCTGCGCATGTACAATTCCAAGCATCCCTGCACATGCAATGAGAGTCTTCCCTATGTTCAACACAGTTACAACAGATCCATACATAGCTCAACTGACCACAACCCCTTTCAGGAGGGGTTGGGATTTGAACCATTGGGTCCCATGGATGTTGCACTACCCCTTGCGGCCACCCAAAAAGACTCATCCCATGCTCAAACTGAAGCCGACAAAGATACTCGATTCATTGAGCGGATCCAACACATCCGCCAACAAGTTCATGATATTTTACAAAATTCTAATGCCGAGTACAAGCAGTGTCGTGATCAACACCGAGTGCCACACAAGTTTCAGGTGGGAGATAAAGTTTGATTGCATTTCCAGAAAGAACGCTTTATGGAGCCCCATCAGAAGCTTCGCCCACTCCGCTATGGACCTTATACCATCATTAAGGCCATGGGTGATAATTCTTTTGAGCTCAACATCCCCCCCTTTCTTGGATTGCATCCAGTATTTAATGTGGAACTCCTTTGGTCATATTTTCCACCATTATTAGACATCTTATAGATAGCAAAACAGTCGACACCCACAGAGCTCAACCCTGACTGCATGGAACATGCATCCATTGATCATATTATGGACACACAGGTCAAGGGAACTCGCCAACAAAGGATCTAGCTTTATCAGGTTGTCAAACTAGGGTAGCTCCTGCACCAAGGCAAGTGGCTCACCCGGCGCCAAATTTAACAAGAATTTCCTCATCTGATGGGGGAACTCAACGCAATAGACACCATTTCTTCCTAAGGGGGGAGGATTGATCTAGGTGGATATCGGTGGCCACCCACCTATTCCAACTGGCTTACTTACCGATTTCATCTTGGCAGTTTCAATTTTCATCTTTGCAGTTTTTTTCTAGCTTTTCGGGTCCTAAAATTTCGGGGTCATTTTGAGGCCCTAAACAACATTTTTTGGGCCCGCCATAGTCACATTGTTAGTGAAGTTAGAGTGTGACGACATAAAGTGTAGTCCTTGACTAGACCTTTCTAACGAGCTATCGTGCGCCTAAAACAAAGATCGTATGCAAAAGTTACTACCCCGAGAAGTTGATGTATTAACTTACCCCAACGAGGCCCACATGACTTTTGTCGCTTCATCTCCTAGGGTTAGGTTTTTGGATGTCTAGGGTTTTGGCATTCATGTTTGATGTAAAAAGGCCTTTGGAGCCTCATTGTACTCATCTTCTTGTGAATGAACGCAACCGTCACATCTCTTCTCAGAGATAAGTCGCCACCATTCTAGCAAGCTTATTTCAGTTTGCATTTTATAGTTTCAACATATTTCTTTATTAATAGAAGCCAATTTTTACTGTATCTCTGTTATTATTCATTGAATCTTTGTGTTAATAATATAGATCTGTATTCATTTCATTATGCTCATAAAATTTGGATCATTAAAGTAAAGAGTGTTTAAAGTATAATAGATAATATTTGTGGTTTAGTGGAAGTTTTACAGGTAGATATAATATTAATTTTAGTTGATGGTAATTGTATTGATATCGCTCCTCCCCTCTCTAATTTTTTTAAAAGTCGCAGGCCCCTCACAAGCATGTGAAAGTAATTAACGGTTTATATTAAAGTGGACACGCGTCATTTTTGGGTGCATTGTGCCCCCCTCCATTTTTGTCAAACGATTCGACCCTCGCAATATGGTTCCAACCAGTGATCAAATTTGAAGGGATGGCCTTAATTTAAGTTGGAAGGGCATATAATCATCCAACCCTTCAAGGATGAAAGGTTAAAAAAATATTGTACTTCAATTGACAAGTGTACATTAAGTAAATCTGTCATAAAAAAAAATTGCAAATATAGAATATCATCCTTCCAAATCTTTACAATCTTAAAAATTTAAAAATGGTTACATAAAAAGTTATAAAATTTTAATAAAACTTCATAAAAAAAATAAAATTTTCTTTCGAATTCATTATATCCACAAAATTATTGTTATTTTACATAAATGAACACATTTTAATAAAAAATAATAAGCAAACATATTATTCTTTGGAATTTGACATTAAAAATTTGTGATTGAGATTGTAATTTATTGTTCAGATTGAAATTTTTCCATGGTTGCAAATGAGATCGCAACCAATTGTTCAGATTGAAATTTTTTCATGGTTGTTTTATATCAAGAGATTTAAGAAGGACTCTCACATAGCAATTTAAAGTTGATAAAATTGCAATTTTAAAATGTTTAGGGATTGAAACCAAAATCATGGCCTTAAAAATATACTTTAGGTAATCCACGTTTATTTGAAGTTGATTAGGAAACTAAGAGGCTAGCTCTAAGCATTCTCAAGAAATAAATGTTATTATGATTTTTTCTACGACGTTTTGGAATTTTGAAACGAGAAGTTTCTACCCAAAACATTATGTGCAAGATTTTAAAAAAGAACCCCTCTTTAAAATTGCACAAAGGTATTAAAAGAATTGCACATAGGTATTAAAAGAAAGAAAATATTTCTAGTTAGAAAAATGAATACTAAACAAAAAAATTTGTATAATGAATTAGTAAGTGATGGAATGAATTAGCAAGTAAAATATATGTAAGAGTGAGGGAGCACGGGCAACTAAAAATGATTGAGAAGAATATAATCAAAATCCACGAGCATTAGCTTGACAAAAAGATGGTTGACACAAGTTTCAACTTCTTCCATTGATACCCATTGCCAGAAGTTCTCTAGCAAGTTCAATTATGTAGAAAATGTAGGATAAATAGAGCTTAAAAACATTAACAAGCATGTGCGGCTTAGCGGGAACTGAGATTGCAAAGTGTACATAATCCTTGCCAGGGTGCTGCCAACTTGCTAGATCTGAATAAATAAACTTAAATCCACCACTTGTTAGAATATTCAAGATTACTAAGAGGGGGGGTGAATCAGTATAAAGTTATTTCAACAATTTTAACCTTCAAGCACTACATAAACATTAACCATTAATCATGTCATTAATCATCACATAAACTCATACACATTGCACATCGATTTTTACGTGGAAACCCAACTAGGAGAAAACCACGAAAACTTTTCTTAAGTAGTTTCAAGATTTTACAAGCACCAACTTGAAGGAAGCACCCACTCCCCAAGTTTTCGAACACCTAATGGAAGGAGACATGAATCCCCTTGGAATATTTTAAATGATGATACATCATCAAATCAACCTTCAAATACAATCCCAAACTCGCTTCTTAAATCTGCATACAAAATTGTTCAGAGTTGTACCTCAAATATGCAAACTTGTAAGATTCGCCACGAGCTCAATTTTATGTTTTTGATTCTTAAACTTGGACCCCAGATATTAGGATATGTGGTCCTTCTAATGCAACAATTGGGATTCAATTTGGACCTACCAAGCTTCAAATATAACCATTTTATCTCTAACACCTATTTGAGACTAGTTTTTGGATTAGTCACAAACCTTAACTTCCAACAAGTATATATCCATACCTGTAATGAATCAGGATCTGAAACTTGTACTCAATATTCTTCAATATATTCTCTAAAATTCCTCCACGTTTTTCTCCTTGGATCATCCCCGAAAAAAGTTATAGTGAAATTGGAAAGATGACTCGTTTTGAAGAAGAAAACCCTAGTTTTAAAAACCTCAACTTCCATTGAGTATAACTCCAAACCTGTAATGAGTCAAGAAATTTAATTTGAACACGAGATTCTTTGTTATCTCTTTTGAAACACCTCCAAGTTTCGCTATTTGAATCATTCTATAAAAAATTTATATCGAAAAATGTCAAGATGACCTTCAAAGAAAACCTTAGAACAAATCATCACAAGGCTTCATCTTCCCCTTGGAATTTCATCCTTCTTTACTTCATCTTCCCTTGGAAATTCGCTCTTGTTCCTTGGCTAGGTCGAATTGGTGTGATACAAATGCCAAATTAGGCTCCTCTTATTTATATGAGTCTTCTCTACATGAGGGGGTGTGACCAAGGGTTGTAACTTTTGGGTCACACCTCTTCCTTAAGGATGGTCGACCTTAGGGGCTTCTTTACTAAATATTTTAGGGGATTTTTCTCTTGGATTTAGGGGCTTCTTCACTTGAAGTTAGGGACTTGTTCTCTTGGTTTTGGGGGATTCTTCACTTGGCTTTAGGGACTTCCTTTGGATTTAGGGGCTTCTTCACTTGACTTTAGGGGCTTCTTCACTTGGTTTTAGGGATTCTTCAAGGCTCCATTTGTGTACAACTCAAAGTGGGCATCTAGAAACAACCAAATGTTATCTCATCACGTGAAGTCCATGCTTAAAAGCTACGCCATAAGGGGACCACTTTGGAGTTATATACACTTATGTCAAGGTTCCTTCAAGTCTCTTCAAGGCTTCTTCAAGTGGACACATCATCATCACTTTTAGGGGCTTATGGGTTTTGGTTTAGGGATTCTTCTAAGGTTGACATAAATGACAACCAATTTTCCAACATCACCACCAGGCTGATTGATCGGCTCCATTTTTAAAGTTTCTAGCTAAGTTAACTATGACTTATGAGACTGCATTGAATAAGCAATAAATACAAAATTGTCAATTTCTAATGCATTGGCTAGGATGAAGACACATTGAGTTACTGTACATCCCAACATGTTACATTGGAATCAATATCATGTTCACAAGGCATGCCTACTTCCTCCATTTTTTCCAAGATATTAACATGATTGCATTTGTAATTTTGTTGAGGGTTAGTTTATAGAGTGATTTAATAGGGTTTTTTGTTTCCCAGTGCATGGAATTTCCCAAGTTGAGAGTTCGAAGCTTGGGGAGATGCCAAGGAATTTAGAAACCTAGTTTAGCTTGTGGTCATATTCATAGTGCCAAAATCGAAGTCCGTATGAACGATTGTTGTCGAGCCAAATTTTATGTTGGATTGAGTGATGTAAGAGTAAGGGGCATGCCAACAAATAATTTGTCATCCATCGTACTTTTGCATGTTTATCAATACTTTGAAAAATATTAAATACAAAGATCACCTAATCGATTCAAACATTTATTTGAAAATATATTGAGCAATAATGAACTTAGAATTTAGCCTATTTTAATAATTTAATTCAATGTACATCTTGTTGAGTTATAAATTTATTAAAATCCCAGGTAAGGAGGCTCCTTATAAAACAATTACAATCTTAACGCATGTCAAAATGCAGTGTCAAAGCTCATTATGGCTTAGCAGAAACGTAGGGGTTGTAACTATGGGTTACTTAACTTACTCATGTAGTCAACACTCAAATACATAGCTCTTGATAGAATGTTTAACACTTAACACCCATTAAGTTATGTTAGCGTGAAGTAAGGTTTGGCAAGACGATAGGAAAAAAGAATGGGCCACATTAGAAATGGATGTTTATTCACGTTAACGACGATTCTAGTCGAGTAATGGAGCCCCCCACCGACAACCTTGATTTCATAATTTGAGAATGTTGTTGAAATTTCCAGCCTAGATCCAACGGTAGGCTCATTACAGAACGAGGGGCTTGCCGACAGTAGCTACTTTGTTTCTTACGCTCTTAATTAGAATCCTTTCCCACAATCAAACCTATGCTTAACATAACTCGACAATCACCCACAAGTTAACGTAAAAAAATCACTGTGGGGATAGTTTTACAAATTGTTGGGAAGGAAGGTTAAGGAGAGGGTGATCCAAGTGTAATTGGACATTCCCATATCCATTGATTTGTCCTCTAGTTAAATAATTCTCAAAGAAGATGTGCAAAGCATAAACAATGCCAGAGTGATATGTTGTTAAAGCCATTCTTCTCTTTATTAATTAAATAAGAGTATGTAGGCATTATGCCCAATCACTTGATGTAGCTTAGAAGGAGAACATTTTGATGCTAGCTAAACAATGTACACACCATTGACCTGATCACATGGTTAGCATATCAATCCATAGGAATTAAAGCAATGCATTCTTAGGTCGAGCATTTTATTATTTGGTTACCATCATTGTTGAGTTTTTATTGAAGATGAGAGACTTCTTTGCACAATAGTGTATTAATCTGATTGTTGGTATTAAGGGAAGGAAATATAAATATTGGGTTGGACATTCCCTCTAAGTTATCACTTGTTTGGATTTTGAAAAGAACAACTTACCTGCAAAAAGCATGGATGCTATTTTTTCCACCAACAAGAATCTAATGAGAAAAAAGCATGGATGTAGATAAGAATATTGACTTACCTGGGAAATACGAGTGAGGACACTTCCTTGCGGAAGCCTATTTTGGTAGAATGGTGTTCCAATAGTAATACTCACTAAGGCTAACACCATGACAGATGCAGAAACTACAAAGCCCACATCCATACCACAAAGGCTTTGGATCCAAACGAGGAATGTTAAAGCAATCAGTTCGCCAATACAAAAACTAAAATAACCAAAATTGAAATACATTGACATCTTCCATCGATATTTTGCATCATTTACATCAAACTGATCTCCACCACGTGCTATCATATTAGGTTTCAGACATCCACTTCCCAGAGCCACTAAATATAGACTCGAAATAAAATAAAATAAACAACGATTTGGGTTGCTTGCAAGTTTCTTTTGAATTCATAATATTGCAGCTCTCTAGTTCCAGTCTAGGCACGTGAGCTTGTACTACGATTATAATATATCCATGAAGACATTAACAAGCTATTATAACCTCCTTTCAAAGTAAAAATATAGTTGTGCCTATTTAATACCTAATATACCTCAAGTTGAATTCAATACTATGAGCCATGGGAAGAGATGGATGAGAAAGATGCATAGTTAATTCAATCAAACCGAAGACTATGATTGTGATCCGAATTATTTTCGGAACGAAATGAAAGCAGAGATATTACAATGAAATACTCATGAAAATTGCCAAAAGCAGAGAAATACAACAATACATGATTTCAATTAATGAAAGAATTGTAAAGAGATTGTAAAAATACAGAGTGCAAGACTCGCTAGAATGGTGGTAGCTTTATCTCTGAGAAGAGATGTGACGGATACACTCATTCACAAGAAGATGATTACAATGAGGCTCTGAAGGCATTTTTATGATAAACATGAATGCCAAAACCCTAGACATCTAAAAACCTAACCCTAGGAGATGAAACTCTAAAAGTCATGTGGGCCCCATTGGGGTAACTTAGTACGTTGATGCAGACCCCCTCCCCTCCTAAGGGTTGCGCGACCTCCCGATCTAGGATTGATCAAGAAACTGAGTCGGAATGACACTTTGGGTCTCTACTAGACCCCAAACCCACTTACACATGTCCTTTCTCCAAATGCGTAGGTCGTATGAGACCCATGGGCCCTCTCTTGAGCGCTATGCGAATTTCAATGTTTGACCAGTGCTAGCTCTTCTCTGGTTAAACCCCTCCTCCATGTGACCATGGTTGTGACCACTCGCCTAAGCCAAAAAGGTGTTTCGTGATTTCGTGTGTCGAGTCTTTGCATGTGAGTCACCCGACTCTCCCGACCTCTAAAATCCCGACAAGGGCATAACACTTGCTAGTTCCTCCATTATCCTCCTTCCATATGACCCCTCTCTATGACCTGGGTCCAAACCTCTAACCGCGTCAGGATTTCGCGTGTCGGGGATTCCCAATGTGAGGCACCTCTGTCCTCCCAATATCTGAACTCGTGATCGCACTAAATCGACGGTCCAGATCCTCCCTTTGATCAACGACCGATATCCTCTTCGGATCCCGGGCTTCTGAGGTCTCAAATCTCAACCCTTTTCCTTCTTCCCAAATACGTGAAATCCTACCACGTGTCCTCTTAAATCTGACAGCTATGAATTGCTCTGAAACTTTACCCGGAGTTCACAGATTTCTGCCACATCTCCTCTCCTGGTCTGGCAGCTCAGATTCACTTCAGGTGATCTGAAGGCTCAAAACCTCTCTGGCCTTTGGCACTTCAACTCTTCGGCTCCCCGACGCTTCGGCTCTTTGGTGCTTCAGGCTTCGACTATTTCAGTTCTCAAAACTGAAATTCCAGCGCAACTTTCTCCGGAGCTCCCGATCTAGCGACAAGTGTCCTCTTGCAAATCGATGGCTCTCGGCTCTTCGGCTCTTCAGGCTTCAGTTGTTTCAACACTTCAACCTCCATCTCCTTTGTGATCTCCAAATCCATTGACAAGTATCCCCTCTGGATCCAACGGTCCAGATTCTCCTTCGCAAATAAGGATTTCACGACTTGCGGCTTCCAAGTCCACACTTCTTCCACATTCCCGACTTATGAAATGTCGATATTTCAGAGTGCCCAAAACTGAAGGCTCACGCGCTCTCCTTGATTGACGGTTGCGATCTTTTCACGAATTCTCACAAATATGTCCTTTGACTTCTTTGATGTGCGAGCCAATGAAACGTTGATCGCTCTCCACATGTCACTTTCGATGGACAGTTTTGATGATGTCAGGATTTTGCGACTTCGCAAAACCCTCTCTCCTATGCACTCTGAAGTGTCAAACCTCGTGCACGTTCCCTTGGATCCAACGACTGTCGGTCCATGCGTTCAGATCTGACGGTTGAGATATGATTCTCCTGAGGTGATTCTCTTATTCTTTCTTTGCTCACCGGACGTAGATCTAACGGTCCAATTTCTTCTCCACAACTAAATCGGACAGTTGTTGTTGCTCCTCCACTTGAGCTTCAAACTTTCTTTGAATTAGAATATTGTTCAAGTGTTCAAAGTTCTAGGCCTTTGAACTTTCTCCTGTGAAACCAACTCCTTTTGGGTCTCACTTACGCTCATGAAAGCGTTATCTCTTCTGAGCTTATGGACTTAGAATAAATCCTTCTTCCACGCACACCTTGCGTTCTCGGGATTTCGTTAAACTCATATTTTGAAGGATTTCTTAAACAAGAAAAACTTCTCGCCCTCCTGGCACTCTTATGCTAGATGCACACCTTGTAGAGATTTTCCTCACAAAGTGTTCAGTAACTTTGTTCCTTATTGAACTCAACATGGAGTTCTTATGTGCACACTTGCACCGTCTCAATGCCCACCTGGCAGAGCTCTATAGAGTCCTCGGTAACTCTAGTTCTCTCTGAACTCGATAAAGAGTTATTCCCGTGCACTCCTTGCACTTCCGTTGATGAAGGTTCAACGGTATCCCTCCTAAGCTTTCCCTTGAGGTTAAACCTCTGTCAACGCACTCTTTGCGGACTATGTGCACTCCTTGCACTCGGAAACCCAAAGACGAGAAACAATTGAAACTCATGCAATACTTCACCAGTTACGCATTCAAACCATGAAAATGCATAAAAACATATAACACTTAAACACATGATATGTAGGAAAAACTGCTTTTCTATTATCTCTGTGTGTCTATACAGATGTTTACAAAAACTGGACTGTAACGGAGTCCTAGTTCTCTCAAGCTCTCTCTCTTTGAACTATTCTACCTCCTAAGGCCTTTCTATTTAGACCTCTCTATCATTATCTGCCTATTGAAATCTGATACAAGATCTCCTTACAAAGGAGGGGCTCTGCGAACTCATCCTCTCTCCCCTAACCTCATCTATTACATTGAAGTTTAATAAATGTTTACCCAGACCTGACTACGATCTGGGCCTGCTACAAGCAACCCTTTAAGGAAATTCAACCACTACCTATACAAAGGCATGGCCCGACATTTAAAGCCTTACAACATGAAAATCTCTATAGGATTATTTCAAATTTAAAAATGGGAGGTTTAATGCCACTCCCTTCCTCCATTTGTGTGTCTGTGTGTTGGCGCATTTCCTAAGGTGGAGAGATGCTCATGCATCATACTCCCCTACTAGGAAAAACATGAGCTCCTCTTCTCCAGTGTTGAAATCCTTATAGATCCCAAATTCTCTTCTGGAGTTGTCATCTTGCTTCTCTCCAGCTATGTTGTTGTTGCTTCTTCTTTTTCCTCTTTTGTTTCTTCCCTGCTACTATGGAAGGTTCTCCTTTGTTCAGCTCCTATTTGTCGATTTCTTCTATTGACCTCAACATCAGCTTCCTGGTCTCCTCTATCACTTTGTCTAGCTACTCCAGTGGGTGGCTCTCCTTATGCAATCTTCTATGTTTCACTTCCTTCTCCTCATACTTATCTGTGGGTAGATCTACTCGATCTCCCATGTTGTCTTTACTTCCCCTTGTGGAATTGAGTTGCCACCCTATTGCAGATTCCAGTCCTGCAGTCTCATCATCAAGTTGCTGCTTGGTTTCCTCTTCTGATAGATTAGCTTATGTTAGTTCTTCTCGTGTTGGTATATCTCCAACTCTCTCCAACCGTTCCTCTGGCTAGTATGCTCCTCCATGTGTCTCCAACTTGACTTGTTGAATGTGCAAGCTTTGCACCATTACCCTTTTCTCTAGGGATTCCAGTTCTTCATGCAGCTCATAAAAGTCCATGTTGTCTACTTCTCTTTCTGTTGCAGGCTCCAATGCTGCAATCATCTCTTGATCAACTTCCTAGTTGAAAATTTTGAGCAATTCGACCGAATGCTCTTCTCCTTCTGCTGGGGTAGACATTAGTGTCTGCTCCATTTCTTCTCCTTTGACAGTTTCTGTTGGTTGTCTTTCACCTTCTGTTGCACTGTCATCATGTGCACTGGCCTCTACGTGGTTGTTTGGTAGGAATATGTTGATCCCTCCAATAATCAGAATGCTCCTCTTATCCTCCTCTTGGATGGTGAGAGTATTTAACTTCTCATCATCTTCATTCACATGGTCTGCAAATCCACATGAATTTCCATCTATCAGCACTCCTAGCTGAGATGAACTCACCTCTGAGCTCCCAAGACTTTTAGACAGTCTCATCTCCTTCTCCCTGCCCTCCTAGAAATTTGGGAATTCTCTACTACCCACCTAGCAGTCTATGGGATCAATCGATCCCATCTTGTTTCCCACTTGGCAATATGAACTTTCGGCACTGCTCCTCTGGCAGTATACAAGACCTCCACCTGGTCTCTTTCCATTTCCCACTTGGCAACTTGAAAGTCCATTTCTACCCACTTGGCAGTTTACGAGATCTTCATCTGACCTCTTCTCCTCCTTATCACTGAGATTTCTCCCAGTCTTTGGTTCACAGATGTGAATCAGTTCCTCCTCTGGTTCACTGAGGTTTTCAGTATGCCTCAGCCACACTCTCATCAACCTTGGTTGTTCTCTAGCCAATAATTTCTGAGCATGCCATTTCACTTTCTTCCTCATGGGCCACTCATACACCTGATGCGCTTTTGCATCCTGCTGCATTTTAAATGCAAGCTTCTCCATTCATGCTCTTATCTCATTGAGCTCCATATCCATCTCTGGATTTCTTTTCTGCTTGTAGCCTTCTCTTCGACCATGTCCATGGCCTTCCATAGCCATTTCCACCTTCTACCTACCCTCCTGGCAAGTCTATGGATTACTCTGCATCCAAGATCACCTCCATCTTCTCTTACAGCTCACCCGACTGTTTAAAATTTTGTTGTTGTGTCCATGCAACAACCTTCTTACAGAGTATCAATACCCTGCCTTCTTTTCACTTCTTTATTATCTATTGTCTGCAAGAAAAGATCAATCTTCTGATTACCTATTTTTCCTACAGAAATCAAAACCTGGTTATAATATCACTTGATCCAGACCCCCTCGCCTCCTAAGGGATGCGCGACTTCCCGGTCTAGGATTGATCAAGAAACTGAGTCAGATCGACTCTTTGGGTCTCTGCTAGACCCCAAACCCACTTACACATGTCCTTTATCCAAATGCGCAGGTTGTATGAGACACACGGGCCCTCTACTGAGCATTATGTGAATTTCAATGTTTGACGAATGCTAGCTCTTCTCTAGCTAAACCCCTCCTCCGTGTGACCACGACTGTGACCACTCGTCTAAGCCAAAAAGGCGTTTCACGATTTCGTGTGTCGATTCTTTGCATGTGAGTCAGTCGACTCTCTCGACCTCCAAAATCCCGACAAGGGCCTAACACTTGCTAGTTCCTCCCTTATCCTGCTTCCATTGACCCCTCACTATGACCTGGGTCCAAACCTCTGAGCACTTCAGGATTTCGTGTGTTTGGGATTCCCGATGTGAGGCACCTTTGTCCTCCTGATATCCAAACTCGCGATGGTGCTAAATCGACGGTCCAGATCCTCCCTTTGATCAACGATTGATATCCTCTTCAGATCCCGAGCTTCTAAGGTCTCAAATCTCAACCCTTTTCTTTCTTCCCAAATACATGGAATCCTGCCATGTGTCCTCTTAAATCCGACGGTGATGAATCGCTCTGGAACTTTACCCAGAGTTCACAGATTTCCACCACATCTCCTCTACTGGTCTGATGGCTCAGATTCACTTCGGGTGATCTGACTGCTCAGAATCTCTCTAGCCTTTAGCGCTTCGGCTCTTCATCTCCCCAACTCTTCGACACTTCGGGCTTCAGCTATTTCAGTTCTCAAAACTGAAATTCCAGGGTAACTTTCCTTGGAGCTCGCGATCTAGCGACAAGTGTCCTCTCACAAATCGACGCCTCTCGGTTCTTCGGCGCTTTGGGCTTCGGCTGTTTCAACACTTCAATCTCCGCCTCCTTCTAGATCTCCCGATCCGTTGACACGTAACACCTCTGGATCCAATGGTCCAGATTCTCCTTCGCAAATCGAGATTTCGCGACTTGCGACTTCCAAGTTAACACTTCGTCCACATTCTCGACTTTTGAAATACCGATATTTCAAAGCGCCCAAATCTAACGGCTCATGCTCTCTCCTCGATCGACGGCTGCAATCTTTTCATGAGTTCGCACTTCGTGAATTCTCACAAATCTGTCCTTTGACTTCTCTTATGTGCGAGTCAGCGAAACGTTGATTGTTGGCCACACGTCACTTCCAATGGACGGTTCCGATGATGTCGGGATTTCGCGACTTCGCAAAACCCTCTCTCATGTGCACTCTAAAGTGTCAAACCTCGTGCACGTTCCCTTGGATCCAACGGTTGTCGGTCCACGCATTCAGATCTGACGGCTGAGATCTGATTCTCCTGAACTCGTTCCTCTTCTTCTTTCTTTGCTCACTGGACGTAGAGCTAGCGGTCCAATTTATTCTCCACAACCGAATAGGACAGTTGTTGTTGCTCCTCCACTTGAGCTTCAAACTTTCTTCGACTTAGAAGATTTTTCAAGTGTTCAAAGTTCTAGGCCTTAGAACTTTCTCCTATGAAACCAACACCTTTTGGGTCTCGCTTACACTTCTGAAAGCGTTATCTCTTCTGAGCTTATGGACTTAGAATAAATCCTTCTCCCACACACACCTTGTGTTCTCGGGATTTCGTTAAACTCAGATTCTGAAGGATTTCTTCAACAAGAAATACTTTTCACCCTCTTGGCGCTCTTCTGCTCGATGCACACCTTGTAGAGATTTTCCTCACAAAGTGTTCAGTAACTTTTTTCCTTACTGAACTCAACATGGAGTTCTTTTGTGCACACTTACATCGGCTCAATGCCCACCTGGGCTCTATAGAGTCCTCGGTAACTCTGGTTCTCTCTGAAGTCGATAAAGAGTTATTCCCGTGCGTTCCTTGCACTTCCACTGATGAAGGTTCAACGATATCCCTCCTAAGCTTTCCCTTGAGGTTAAACCTCTATCAACACACTCTTTGCAAACTATGTGCAGTCCTTGCACTCGAAAACCCAAAGACGAGAAACAATTGAAACTCATGCAATACTTCACCAGTTACGCATTCAAACCATGAAAATGCATAAAAACATATAACACATAAACACACAATATGCATGAAAAACTGCTTTTCTATTATCTATGTGTGTATATACAGATGTTTACAAAAACTAGATTGTAACGGAGTCCTGGTTCTCTCAAGCTCAGTCTCTTTGAACTATTCTACCTCTTAAGGCCTCTCTACCCAGACCTCTCTATCATTCTCTGCCTATTGAAATCTGATACAAGATATCCTTACAAAAGAGGGGCTTCGCGAGCTCGTCCTCTCTCACCTAACCTCATCTATTACATTGAAGTTTCATAAATGGTTACCCAGACCTGACTACGATCTGGGCCTGCTACAAGAAACCCTTTAAGGCAATTCAACCACTACCTGTACAACGGCATGGCCCGGCATTTACAGCCTTACAACGTGATTTAATTCCACTCCCTTACTACATTTGTGTGTCTGCGTGTTGGCATGTTGGCGCATTTACTGGGGTGGAGTGATGCTCCTGCATCATACATCAACTTCCTGGGGTCATAACTTTTTCATACGATCTTTGTTCTAGGCGTGTAATAGTTCGTTGTAAAGGTATTTTTGAGAACTACGCATTATGACATCAAACTCTAACTAAGTCTACAATTTGAGTGTGGCAAGCCAGGAAAACATTGTTTAGAGCCCCAAAACAACCCTGGAAGTACATAAAGATGTACTGACATGAAAACTTCCAAAATAAGCCAGTTGGAATAGGTGGGAGGCCGCCAATATCCACCTGTATGTTGTGTAGGTTTTTAGGACAGCTCTGTAAGTGTAGAACCCACAATTACAAAGAAATGTCCCCATTACAGAGAAACGTGTTGAACTGGAAATTGTCTAGATGAGCCAGTTGGAATATGGAACAGGTGGGTGGCCACCAATATCCACCTGGATCAATCCTCCCCCCTTAGGAAACAATGGTCTGCATTGCGTTGAGTGGCCGAGGAAGAGGGGAAAGTGTTTTCTGAATCTGAATCTTGGTGAGTTGCATGCCTTGTTGGAGAAGTTGTGCTTCTTGCTTTGTGGAAGGCTATCACGAACTTGTTGTTGGCGGGGTTGAATATGTTCCACCAACCTGTTGTCCCTGGGTTTGACAGGGCATTGTGTAGGCACAATATCTTCTTTCTCTTCGACAATTTGTTTTTGCTAGATAGAAGGTGTTGAGGATGGAGTGGTTGTAGTGTCCTTTTGTGCATCCTTTGAGCAGACTGTGAAGAGGATGAATTTTGCAGTATGAGAGATTACCTCGCAAAACTGTTTTGGTGGAACAATAGTCGGAACTACCTCTAGTATCCTATAGTGCTAACCTCCCAGAGTAATAATGACACTACGGGGTCTAGACTCATAAATAACATGACGTTTCCACATATATGGTTGGCCCAAAACAACATCACAGACATCAAGAGGGGCAACATCACACACTACTTCATCCTTGAAGGGTTGGATGCCATAGGACAGGCGACACTGCTCGCTGACAATGAGATCTCGTCCCTAGTGAAGCCACCCGATGTTGTATGGTTGCGCTTGTGCTGTTATTGACAACCCCAATTGTTTGACGATTTTAGTTGAGATGAGGTTCTTCTGGCTGTCTTTATCAACAATAAAATGCAATGGGGTCTCCTTCACCCACATATGTGAATGGAAGAGGCGATCCCCCTCTTTAGGATCTATTGTTTCTTCTTGTTGAATTGTTGTGGTCGTGACAGTAGCAGTGGGGTCTACGTCGATGATCTATCTGTTTTCAATATTTTTTGGATCGGATTCTAAATCAAGATTCGGCTCTGTGTCTTTCACCGACCACCAACAATTGTTTCGAGCGACATTCATCGGTGTTGTGCCATGGAATTTTATGGAAGTCACACCACTTCCCAGTGTCATTCTTCGTCTTTCCTTTACCCTTCTTGTCCTGTGTCTTGGACATGTTGTCCGGAGGTTGTTGGTTAGGGTCGTCTTTACCATGCTTTGGTTGTTGTGGATTTGCATACCCTAATTCCCATTTGTTTTGGTGCCTAAATGTCTACTCGATTTTGACAGCATATTGATAGGAAACTCCCAATGATGAGATGTTTAGGAAAACTATTTCGGTCTGGAAGTACCTATGTAGAGCCCCACGGTATTTCAGAACCAGATGCCGCTCAGAGTCTTTGATACCCAGCTTAGTAATCAAGGTATGGAAAGTATTTGTGAACTTCGACACTGTTTATCTCTTCTATTACTGCAGCGTGGTCCGTCTCATGTATTGGTCTTCATAGTTATCAATAGGGTAGTATTGTTACTTGACCGTCTCATGTACTGATCTTCATAGTTATCAACAGGGTAGTACTGTTTTTTGGGGCGGTTTTTTCTATTTTAGCGGATTTTACTATTTTTAGCGGTTTTCTAAATTAATCCCATATTAAGGGATTAGGGTTTTGGTAGCTACAAAATACCTTAAACATTGTATATATTGTATGGTGAAAGGTGAAATTAATACAATGAATATTTGAAAGGTGCAGCACCATGGAAGGTTGGTTTTCTCCCGGTTAAGGGTTTCCATCGTAAATCGTTGTGTACTATGTGTATGAGCCATTAATTAATTTATGTTTTGCTTAAGAATTTGTATGCATTGATTTACTTCACATGTTTAAAACTTACATGTGGTATCAGAGCTCGTTTTTGGCTTCAAAGGGACACCTTTGTTGCTGAGGGTTTTGCTCGGTCTTGATAGATCAAGTTTATCTTGGGTCTGTGATAAACCTGGTTTTAGTGGGAGCTTTTGTAGTGGTGATTCGAGTGTAGAAAGAGGAATGGTGAGCTCTTCTAGAATCGAGATAGAGAAGTTCAACGGTAAAAAATTTGAGCTATGGAAGCTCAAGATGGAGGACCTTCTTGTAGACAAAGAAGAATGGATCATTGTGGATCCTGGTACATAGCCTACTGGTACGCAGCCTACTGGCACATAGTCGAATGGTACACAGCCTACTAGTATACAAACTACTAGTACACCACCTATTGGTATGTCGAAGGAAGATTGGGAGAAGTTGGACACAAGAGCAAGGAGTACTATTTGATTATGCCTGGTAGATTCGGTGTTGTTGAATGTCCAGGGAGAATCTACGACCAAGGAAATATGGGATAAATTAGGGAATTTGTATCAATCAAAGTCCCTGGTAAACAAGTGGTTTCTTTGAAAGAAGTTGTATCATCTTAGGTTGGAAGATGGAGATTACGTGATAGAACATCTAAATGCCTTTAATACTCTGGTAACTCAACTCATATCTGTTAATATTACGATTGCATAAGAATATAAGTGTATTACTTTGTTATGTTCTTTGCCAAACTCTTGGGATAATCTGGTTGTAGCAATTGGTAGTACCACTCAATCTACATTGAAGTATGAGGATGTAGTTGCATCCTTGTTATCTGAAGAGATGAGGGGGAAAAGCATGGATAGTTAGAGCACAGATGCTTTATTTGTAAGAGGTCGTACCCAAGACAAGAATCTTGGTAAGTCTTCAGGGGGGGGATCTAAATCTACAGGTAGATCTAAGTCTCCAGGAAAATCGTTGAAAAAATGTTGGAATTGTGGTAAAACAGGTCATTATAAGAAAGATTGCAAGTCTAAGAAGGTTGATAAACCAAAAGGATATGATAATACCTCTTCCACAAAGGCAAAAACCTCCATTGACGAAGGAGGTGATGTTTACCTTGCATATACAAGTACACATGCCTACCGTGGTGTATGGTTAATTGACTCGGGTGCGTCATATCATATGACTCCTCACAGGGAGTGGTTCTGTGAAAATGAAAAATAAGATGGTGGTGATGTATTCCTAGGAGATGACTCGACAAAAAAAATCGTGGGACATGGAAGGGTTAAGTTGTTGCTAAAAGATGGAAGGATTAGAACTCTCCCTGGGGTTCTGCATATTCCAAAATTAGCTAGGAGCCTAATATTTGTAAGAAAGTTGGATGATGTAGGAGTGGATACTGTATTGGGAAAGGGCACTTGCAAGATGGTACAAGGGGCAATGGTGTTGATGAGGGGAGTTTGGTGTGGAACTCTATACAAGTTGTTGGGTAGCACTTATACTAATGGGTGTAGCAGTTATGTTGTCCCTGAGCAGAGAAATAAAGAAGACAAGACCAATACTATCCCTAGAAAGAAGACCATGATGTGGCATCAAAGACTGGGGCATATTGGAGAAAATGGCCTTCAAACACTACACGGTAAAGGTATGGTTGAAGGTATGTCTAATTGCACTCTGGAATTTGATTTCTATGAACATTGCATATATGGTAAACATAATCGAGTAAGATTCTCGGTGCTACAAGAGCAAAGGGGATCTTAGAGTTGATACACAGTGATGTGTTTGGACCTGTTCATGTTCCATCACTAGGTAAATCTGTGTATTATGTTTCATTCATAGATGATTTCTCAAGGAACACATGGATTTATTTTCTTAAAAAGAAATCTGAGGTATTTGATAAATTTAAAGAGTTTAAGGCTCTGGTAGAATATCAGACAGAGAATAAAATAAAGGTATTGAGGATAGATAATGGTGGAGAATTCAATGGAAATGAATTCTAAGAATTATGTAAGAAGTGTGGTATAGCAAGGCAGAAGACTACTCCATACACATTGTTATCACTCCCCTGACTGTAAAGGGAACGAGCTTGGTAACTTAATCAAATACTCAATAATGTATAAACTGGATCAAGTTGGATGACTTGATATGCTCTCATTCACTCAAAATACACATGGATACACTCAAACATAAAAGCCTTTCAACTATACTTGTTCAGAAAGTTGAATCAAGATGTGAATGTATGAACAATGCTTATCATATTAGTAGAAACGCAAACACGGGGGTATATGTGAATGACCAACTATAACAGGCAAAAATACTTATGAGCTTAGTCTATAAATAAAGAGATAAGATGACAATGATCTGTCATTACATAAAAATAGACAAATCTATAAAACATTTACTCATAAGCATGGAAAATATAGAAGATGGAAGTCTGAACAATTTACAGTGAAAGAAGCTTTTATTTCAATATGTTTTCCAAAATGTCTATCATACATGAATAATAGCCAAATATCCAAAGTTGAACCCCCTTTCCTCATTGTGATCATTGGCTTTGTAGCCTTTACATTGATAACTAAGATCCTATGAAGAAGGATCGAAAAACCAAAAACAGTCTATGATCAAATATAATTACAAAATAATATGATGTAGACCCTATCTTAAAGGAGTCAAACTCTATCAAGATCTGTGGTCTTCGACAGGTTTCTCTGTGTGTTGGAAGCTGAATATACCTTGTAGAAGCTTCATTGACAGTTGGGAACTCGTACCTCCTCTTCTTCAACAAAAAATAGAGCTCAATTAGGACATGTTTTCTTCCTCGTTGGTAAATCCCTCGTTTGTAGCATTGTAAGGGCAAAACAGTTGACAAATGATACAAACAATTGAAGAAGGCAATTTGGACAAAGCTACTTGAAACTTTGGTTGAACTCTGACTTCTAGTTTGATATCTTCAATGATTTATGAACCCATGATGCTGCTTCCAAATACAATGATACTACTGAGCATTCATATCATTGCATCTTTGCTTGATTTTCCATATCACTATGTATATATATTTGAAGATTCATTGAAGGATTAGCATATACATTTAAACTAGTGATATATACAGGACATTAATGTCATCTGACTGCTAGAGAGGGTCTGCTACCCAAGTCTTTATATACATGCTCTTATTTCTTTAGGAACAAAACAGAGTATAAGAAAGGTAAGAGTGATCGAGCTCCTGTAGAATACTCTGACTGATGTTGACTGCATAATTTCTATGGCTAGTGTTTTGATAACCATATTCCATATATGTGCTTCATTTCAACACTATGCCACTGTAAAATCATCTTTTGTATCAAGGGTATTTAGATTTGCATCCAATCATCATATTTCCAACCTTTTCTCTTCATGACTTGAAAAGACAATTTTACTAGCATTCTTACACCACTGTACTGAGTAGCTAGGTCAAAGTTAAATTTATCAATATTTACATCATTTAAATCATGATGTCTGGGACGCTAACAAATTTCTTGGTGTAGCAGAATATTGATAAACAAACATGCAGCCTAGGGAGCAAACCCTGCCCCTGATGGAGGATTCAAAGAGGGTGGAACGCCAATTACCGTTCTCATCTTCACTGTTTCTTATGGGTTGCTTCCAAGTTCAGAAGTAACCTCCCAAAACACAATTGTTGATGGATTCTCAATCGGAACACTGGCTACAAGCATTGACCCTTTCTCTGTGTTCCAGTATTCGCCAAATGTTGCAGAGAGCTCCTATGTTGACTTGTACATGATCTTCCTGGTAAAACACTTTTATTTCCATGTCGTGGCTTGGTGTTCTTGATATAATGTAACACCATCTATAAACATTGGCAACTATGAGCTTGCTACACCTTGACACTTGCAAAATCGTGTGCACCTGGCAGCCTATGTGTTATTTTTTATATATGGTCAAAAAGCATAATCCCACATACATTGGGATTTTAGAACTAATGACCTTTATATCTGTCGATGCTCTCATAGCATTTCAATGAGGCATGTGGAGTGTGGTCTTGGCGCTTGGCTTGTTTAGCTTATGTGTTGACTTAGAATTGACATGTGGACTTGGAATTTGGCATATGTTAGATGATTTGGTCGATAGGCTAGACTTAGGATTAGAACACTCGAGCACACACCCTTTTTTTTGGCAGAATTAGCAAATAAAAATTTATATTTTTATTTGAAAATGTAAAAAAAACAAAAGCTAGGGTTTCAAGCTAAATAACAATAATATCATTCTTTTTGGAATGCAAGTCAAGAATACGAAGACCATAGGATCCTTTTGATAGAAGATGAATGGGCAAAAAGTGATCAATGAAAACTTGTCAGGGCTAAATGGAAAATTTGAGGATTATAACAATGGGCGAAAGACCAAAGAAAATGAAAATTTAGCATGAAATGATGAAGACGCTTGAAAAATTTAAAAGGACATTTGAGCGCTAACATCTGGCTCCAACTGGGATAGAGACCTCCCTGTGAGGCTCGAAGAACCTAGCAGTTTTAGTGGCCTTTCCATTAGGCTATGGACTCAATAGTCAACCATTCTTTGAACATCTTCAAAACCTGCCTTTATTCCAACAAACTAACTACTACTGCTGAAAATCTAAAAGAAAATCACATGCTCGGGAGGGGAGCTTATTTCCTACACTACCCTATTCTAACCAGATCTGCAACTTGGTCAAGTAAAGGCAGACTTCCATAACAACCATTCAAGTAGTTTCAAAACTGAAGAGATTTCGTCCATACCATTGATCAATAGATAATGTCTGAAATGTAACAACAGTGATAAAAACTCCTTTAGGAGACAAAACTCACCCGGAAGTGATGATGAGTTAAAGAAATCTGAAATTTTCATGTACTCTGAACCATATGACTCCATTAAGGCTGCAACCGGATCCTTGAAACCAAGATCAGAAAAATATTGATCGATGAATGCCTCACCCATGAATGTCTCTTTGCTTGAGAACTAATGATCTTCTAGTTCCCTTGTGATCAGATCTTGATTATCCGTAACAACGATCATTTCTTTAGAATGATTCTCATAAGATAATGAAAAAACAAGGTTTAAATCATATTGATCATTATCAACTAGAAACATGTAATTACCTAGGCAATCATCAGTTAGCTTATGATCAAACTGGTTTGAAAATTGATCATCAACTTGCCATGCATACCTGTCCATAGGAACATATGCAAACACTGGAGAATTTGATTCTCAATCTGAGATATACTCACACTCTTGTTGTTGTTCAAGATCTACTTCATACTCATTTCTTTCTTG
The DNA here is from genome assembly GCA_009831015.1 of Picea engelmannii. Classification (NCBI taxonomy): domain Eukaryota; kingdom Viridiplantae; phylum Streptophyta; class Pinopsida; order Pinales; family Pinaceae; genus Picea; species Picea engelmannii. The sequence goes on from ML812224.1 coordinate 210,908, forward strand.
CTCAAAGACTGAAACATACTGACAACTTCCCTGCTTCTGTGCATGCAGATCTTTAAAGTAAACTGGATCTCGAACTCTCTTATAAACACAGATGTTCTCCTCAATTTCTTGGGTATCTTCAAATAAACATGTTAAGGATGAAGACTTCCTTTCTAACAGGATAAGAACAAGCTATGAATGTTGTCCCATAACATAGTATACCATGGCAGTGATCTCAGTAGGCTGGATCTCCAAGGGCATGCTATGATAAATGATGTAGAACCTTCTGTTGAAGACGGACAAGAGTTCGTCTTCCCCTCTCTTCAAAGCATGAAAATCAGCGAGATACAAATCAAAAGATTTGTTCTCACCCCAGTGCTTCGAAAAAACATTTGACAACTCGATCCAAGAGCCAATAGAATCAACTCTCAAATACTTAAACCATATTGCAACATCTTTGAACAAAGTTTTGGAAAACAATCTCATTGTAACATCATCATGAACTATTTCAAACTAATCAACAAAATTTTCGAAGGCCTCCAAATGCCTCTCAGCTGTGACATGATCCTCTCCAGAAAACCAGGGAAGATATTCAAAGAAATCCAAAGGATAAGGGTTAAGGTGATATGGTAGCCTTAAAGGCTTAAACATCTTCATTATGATTCTAGTTTGAAAAGCAGTGGGCTGATCATGAGGATTCAAAAGTTGATTGGAAGGCTCGATAATAAAAGCAGAAGGTGATGCGATATGGATAGGTTTTGAAACAACTTCAATCTCCTCAAGGTTACATGGTTGATCAGATTCAAGAGAGAATTGAATACAATGATCATCTTTATGAACTGGTCGAGGTAAAGATATTGAATCAACATCTACAATACAAGTAGTATGCAGATCTTCTTCTTCTAAAGATGGACATATAAAAGAAGGATGATGATCATCCGAATATACAAAACATAAGATGATTCTCTTAATGTGTGAAGGGAAAAGCATAAATGAGTTAATAAAGAACAACAACAGTTCTTTAAGAAGGCTCATAAACTGATACATGGTTTTACATTTTTGCCCCTTCATCTTTCTGTCAACATGATCCTCCCCAATGAAGTCTTTGAATTGTGGAATTGCCAGGCAGATGATTACAGTCGATATCTATGTCCTTCTCTTGTTTGTCATCAAGAGTCGGATTTGTGTCGTTCTCCCAGGGAAACTATACTTCACTTCCGTCCTCGACAACAACGCCATTTTGTTATCACTCCAAGAGTATTTCCCTGACTACTAAGGGAACGAGCTTGGTAACTTAATCAGATACTCAATAATGTATAAATGAATCAAGTTGGCTGACTTGATATGCTCTCATTCACTCAAAATACACATGGATACACTCAAACATAAAAGCCTTTCAACTATACATGTTCATAAAGTTTAATCAAGATGTGAATGTATGAAGAATGCTTATCATATTAGTAGAAACACACACAGGGGCATATGTGAATGACCAACTATAACAGGCAAAAATACTTATGAGATTAGTCTATCAATGAAGAGATAAGATGACAGTTATCTGTCATTAGATAAACATAGACAAATGCATAAAACATTTACTCATAAGCATGGAAAAGATAGAAGATGGAAGTCTGAACAATTTACAGTGAAACAAGCTTTTATTTCAATATGTTTTCCAAAATGTCTCTCATACATGAATAATAGCCAAATCTCCAAAGTCGAACCCCCTTTCCTCATTGTGATCATTGGCTTTATAGCCTTTACATTGATAACTAAGATCCTATGAAGAAGGATTGAAAAACAAAAAATAGTCTATGATTAGATCTAATTACAAAATAATAGGATGTAGAACCTATCTTCAAGGAGTCAAACTCTATCAAGATCTGTAGTCTTCGACATGTTTCTTTGTGTGTTGGAAGTTGAATATACCTTGTAGAAGCTTCATTTGATAGCTGAGAACTCATACCTCCTCTTCTTCAACCAAAAATAGAGCTCAATTAGGACATGCTTTCGTCCTCGTTGGAAAATCCCTTGTTTGTAGCGTTGTAAGTGCAAAACAGTTGACAAATGCTACAAACAGCTGAAGAAGGCAATTTGGACAGAGCTACTTGAAACTTTGGTTGAACTTTGACTTGTAGTTTGATATCTTTGATGATTTATGAACCCAAGATGTTGCTTCCAAATACAATGATACTAATCAACATTCATATCATTACATCTTTGCTTGATTTTCCATATCACTATGTATACATATTTGAAGATTCATTGAAGGATTACCATATACATTTACACTAGTGATATATACAGGACTTTGATGTCATTTGACTGCTGGAGAGGGTCTGATACCCAAGTCTTCATATACATGCTCTTATTTCTTTAGGCAAAAACATAGTATAAGCAAGGTAAGAGTGACCGAGCTCCTGTAGAATACTCTAACTGATGTTGACTGCATAATTGTCATGGCTAGTGTTTTGATAACCATATTCCATATATGTGCTTCATTTCAACACTATGCCACTATAAAATCATCTTTAGTATCAAGGGTATTTAGATTTTCATCCAATCATCATATTTCCAACCTTTTCTCTTTGTGACTTGAAAAGACAATCTTACTAGCATTCTTACATCATTGTACTGAGTAGCTAGGTCAGAGTTAAATTTATCAATATTTACATCATTTAAATCAACTGATGTCTGGGACGCTAACAAATTTCTTGGTGTAGCAGAATATTGATAAACAAACATGCAGCCTAGGGAGCAAACCCTGCCCTTGATGAAGGATTCAAAGAGGGTGGAACACCAATTACTGTTCTCATGTTCACTGTTGCTTGTGGGTTGTTTCCAAGGTAAGAAGTAACCTCCCAAAACACAGTTGTCAATGGATTCTCAATCGGAACACCCGCTACAAGCATTGACCCTTTCTCTGCGTTCCAGTATTCGTCAAATGCTGCAGAGAGCTCCACTGTCGACTTGTACATGATCCTCCTGGTGCAACACTTTTATTTCCATGTTGTGGCTTGGTGTTCTTGATATAACGTAACACCATCTGTAAACATTGGCAACTATGACCTTGCTACGCCTTAACACCTACAAAATTGGGTGCACCTGGCAGGCCGTGTGTTATTTTTTATATATGGTCAAAAAGCATAATCCCACATACATTAGGATTTTAGAACTAGCGACCTTTATATCTGTCGATGCTCTCATAGAATTTCAATGAAGCGTGTGGAGTGTGGTCTTGGCGCTTGGCTTGTTTAGCTTATGTGTTGACTTAGAATGGACATGTGGAATTTGAATTTGGCATATGTTAGATGATTTGGTCAATAGGCTAGACTTAGGATTAGAACACTCGAGCACACACCCTTTTTTTTGGCAAAATTAACAAATAAAAAAAATTTATTTTTATTTGAAAATATAAACACACAAAAGCTAGGGTTTCAAGCTAAATAACAATAATTATATTTGTTTTTGGAATGCAGGTCAAGAAGATGAAGACCATAGGATCCTTTTGACAGAAGATGAATGGGCAAAAAGTTATCAATGAAAACTTGTCAGGGCTAAATGGAAAATTTGAGGATTATAACAATGGGCGAAAGACCAAAGAAAATGAAAATTTAGCATGAAATGATGAAGACGCTTAAAAAATTTAAAAGGACATTTGAGCGCTAACACACACCTCAACATAATGGAGTTGCAGAAAGGATTAACATGACATTGATTGAAAAATCAAGGAGTATGCTTAGTGGTGCCGAGTTAGGACAAGAATTTTGGGTAGAGGTAATGGGTACAACATGTTACCTAGTCAATCGATCACCTTCATTAACGCTGGATGATAAAACTCCACACAAGGTATGGACTGGTAAGACACCCTCTCTTGAACATGTCAGAGTGTTTGGTTGTGATGCTTATGTACATGTTCCAAAGGAAAATAGGAGTAAGCTGGATAATAAAGCTGAAAAGTGTATCATTATGGGTTATAAAGATGGTGTGAAAGGTTATAAGATTTGGAACCCAGAAACTAAGAAGACTATTTACAATCGAGATGTTGTTTGTAGAGAGGTAAAAGATGTTTCTAAACAAAAATTCCTACCAAGGCAAGAAGAACCTGAGAAAATAGAGCTTGAGTTGGATGATGCAAAATCTGAATCATCTGAAGAAGATGAAGCAGAAGAAGAAGAAGAACCTCATACCCAGTATTGAAGAGATCAGTGAGGGAAAGAAGGAAACCAAAAAGGTATAGTCCACTTGATTTTCGTTCTAATTTTGTTTTATTTATTATTGATGATGATCCCATAACTGGCAGGGAAGCAGTGAATTCAAAGGATAGTAAACTCTGGAAGAAGGCCATGGTTGAAGAAATGGATGCCTTTGGATAAGAATGAGGCATGGGATATAGTTGATTTGTCAATTGGAAGAAAATACGATGGTAACAAATGGTTGTTTAAGAAGAATCTTAATGCAGAAGGAAAAGTGGAGAAATACAAAGCTCGGTTAGTAGCAAAAGGCTATTCCCATGTAAAGGGAATTGACTTTGGTGATATTTTTTCTCTTGTTTCCAAGTTAACTTCTATTAGATTTCTTTTATCTATTGCTGCTGATTTTGATCTTGAAGTGGAACAGATGGATTTAAAGACAACATTCCTACATGGGGATCTAGAAGAAGAAATCTACATGAAGCAACCATAAGACTTTGTAGTGAAGGGAAAGAAAGAGTTGGTCTGTAAGCTAAAGAAGTCACTATATGGTCTGAAGCAATCACCTAGGATGTGGTACCAAAAGTTTGACACATACATCCTTGGATTTGGATTTGTGAGAAGCATGGTTGATCACTGTGTATATTCCAAGCAGGTTGGTAATCACTTCATTTATGTAGTGTTGTATGTTGAAGACATGTTGCTGGTAGGAAATAACATGGATGTTATCAAGGAGGTGAAATCACAACTATCCTCCAAATTTGACATGAAGGATCTCAGTGCTCCTAACTTCATTCTGGGAATGGAGATTAAGAGAGATCGTGGAAATAGAAAACTCTGGTTGAAGCAAAGAAAATATGTTGAGACGATATTGCAGAGGTTTAATATGCATGGAAGTAAACCGATCAAGGTTCCTATTCCTATAGGTGTAAAGTTATCTGCAAATCAGTGTCCCACGACACATGAAGAAGAAGAGGACATGTCCCATGTTCCGTATGCCAGTGCAGTTGGCAGTTTGATGTATGCAATGGTCTGTACTAGACCAAGCATTGCACATGCAGTGTGATTTTTGAGTAGGTATATGTCAAAACTAGGGAAGGAGCATTGGACAACAGTAAAGAGGGTCTTCGGGTATTTGCGTGGCACAACCAATTATGGATTGTGCTACCAAGGAAGACCATGATTGGACATAATGGTGGAGATACATGGGTTTGTTGATGCAGACTAGGCTGGAGATCTAGATCACAAAAGATCCACACGTGGGTATGTGTTTAACCTATTTGGAGGATAAATTAGTTGGATGAGCAAAAGACAGGCTATAGTGGCCCTCTCAACTACAGAAGCTAAATACATGGCAACCACTCATGCACACAAGGAAGCAGTATGGTTACAGAGATTGTGTTCAGGTATTGGGTTGGTACAAAAAGTAGTGAGATTAGAGTGTGACAGTCAAAGTGCAATCTTCTTGGTAAAGAATCTTGCTTATCATTCGAAGACAAAGCATATTGATGTTCAATATCACTTTGTGAGAGACATGGTTGAAGAAAAGAAGGTGTTGCTGGAAAAGGTTGACACTTTGAAGAATGTTGTAGATTCATTCACAAAGTCCATGAGCACAGAGAAGTTCTCCTGGTGTAGAGTAACAATGGGCGTCGCTGCCTTGGATTGTTGATTATGTAATCATGTGAACCCTTGTATGCAAAGAAAACAACAAGTGGGAGAATGTTGGGTATGTGTTATATTCTTTGCATGTGTGTGTGTGGGCACGTCATATTCGACAACTGCATCTGACGATCCCAACTTCCTTCACCCTTTGTGTCATGTGCAACGAGCGATTTTCTAGGGGGGTCCCAGGGGGGGCAGGTTTGCCCCCCCCTGGTTATGCATAATGTTTAGGGAAATGGCCCAAAAAAATTTTGGGGGTTGTTTTTGTTATTTTAGCGGATTTTGCTATTTTTAGCAGTTTTCTAAATTAATCCGATATTAAGGGATTAGGGTTTTGGTAGCTGCGAAATTCCTAAAACATTGTATATATTGTATGGTGAATGGTGAAATTAATACAATTAAGAGTTGAAAGGTGCGACACCAAGGAAGGCTGGTTTTCTCCCGGTTAAGGGTTTCCAACGTAAATCTCTGTGTACTATGTGTATGAGCCATTGATTAATTTCTGTTTTGCTTAAGAATCTATATGCATTGCTTTACTTCACAGGTTTTGCTTAAGAATCTTTATGATCCGCTTGAAGAAGATGCGTCTGTTGCTATTCGCAGTCGTTGACGGATGTGTGCAAAATTCTCCATCATTTCGTCCCTTTGTCACGTGAGAGCTTGTTCAAGCAACATGCTAATAGAATCTTCTGCTCTGTTGTTTTTCTTTTCTGTTGCCATCGAGGGTTTCTTGGGTGTGCAAGAGTGATTTTCCTCAAGAGAGACAAGCTCAAGACCCAACTGGATATACTCGGACCTCTTTGGGGACATGCGCTACAAAACGATCAAGAGTAGCCTACTCTGATACCACTGATCCAGATTATTTTCGGAACAAAATGAAAGCATATATATTACAATGAAATGCTCATGAAATTTTCTAGAAGCAGAGAAATACAACAATACATGATTTCTATTAATGAAATAATTGTAAAGAGACTGTAAAAATACAGAGTGCAAGACTCGTTAGAATGGTGGCAGCTTTATCTCTGAGAAGAGATGTGATGGCTACGCTCATTCGCAAGAAGATGATTACAATGAGGCTCTGAAGGCCTTTTTATGATAAACATGAATGCCAAAACCCTAGACATCCAAAAACCTAACCCTAGGAGATGAAACGCCAAAAGTCATGTGGGCCTCGTTGGGGTAAGTTAATACATTAACTTTCCGGGGTCATAACTTTTGCATACAATCTTCGTTTTAGGCGCGTGATAGATCATTGGAAAGGTCTTTTCGAGAACTACGTATTATGCCATCAAACCTTGACTTCATCTATAGTTTGACTGTGGGAAGCCAAGAAAACACTGTTTAGAGATCCAAAACGGTCCTAGTAGTATAGAAAGATGTACTGACATGAAAACTTCCAAAATAAGCCAGTTAGAATAGGTGGGCGGCCACCAATATCCACATAGATGCTATGTAGGGCTTTAGGACAGCCCTGTAAGTGTAAAACCCACAATTACAAAGAAATGTGCCCATTACAGAGACACATGTTGAACTGAAAATTGTCTAGATGAGCCAGTTGGAATATGGAACAGGTGGGTGGCCACCAATATCTATCTGGATCAGTCAGGAAACTGCCAAGGTAGGAGTCTACAAGAAATATTTGAATTCAATACTCTGATCCATGGGAAGAGATGGATGAGAAGGACACGTATTTAATTCAATCAAACTGAAGATTTTGATTGTTAGGAAACTGCCAAGGTAGGAGTCAATGAGAAATCCTTCCAAGATGGATAGAAGAAAGATTGTGCCCACGAAATTGGTAACAATGTTGGCAGACTTTGGTAAGGAGTAATGCATGTCATTAAGCACATATGTTATAAGGTTTTTTCCCACAGTTGTGATTACCATGATCTTGAAATCCTGCAGACGTGTTCTTTAAAAAAAAGATTATAGTTAGGACATGTTTTTTTTTTTTTAAGTTTTCAATCCATTTTATGTTATCATAATTTTGTTGCAATTATGATAACTATCTTCATTATAACTAGTATTACATTTGCATTATTGCAGAAATCTAAAGCATGTATCAATCCTTAAGAGAACAAGAATATAATTTCCATCGAAGGCCAAAACAAGAATGTGTGGTTCACAATATATTTGTACACTCAAATTGTCAAACAAAACTTTGAAAATGAAACAATAAGTCTATTTTGCAAGATCGTAAGTAGTGATCAAATTTGAAGGGCTACTCTTAATTCCAAGTTGAAGGGTATTTATTAATTCAATACTTCCACGATTAAAAGTTGAAAAAGTAGTTGTACTTCAATTGACAAGAGTAAACTAGGTACACACTTCAAAAAAAATATTCTAAATAAAATATTGTCCTTTCACTTATTTAAAATGTTAAAATATAATGAACAACCAGATAGATAAGTTATCAAATTGGTTTAGCTTGATTGGTTGGGAGGATGATTGTTTTTCTCCCCACCCAAGTTCAAAATCACAATATAAAACTTTAGACACAATCACAAAATCAAACTTTTTTGTGAACGTCACTATAAACCTAAGGATGTAATTTATGTATCCATATGATACATGATCAATGCATCTATGTATCCTTCTTAACCATGGGAGTCATGCTCATTTTATATCTCATTAAAAAAGAAAAAGGTGTAGTAGATCTTGAGGCCTTTGTTGAAGGGTGATTATTCTATCAACATGCTATAAAAGCAATGAAGAGACCCTACTTACATTATAGGCCTCTAGGAACATGACAATTTAGCATGACTACATCCATTGCTTATTATTTAAGCTAAGATGTTTATGTTTTGGAGCTTCCCAAGATTCGTAGAAACACAAAACTAAATGAAATTGCTCATTAAGATTGCCAAGTATGTTAATTTTTATTAAGGATATTGATTGTTCACTTTATCTCTCAAACCATGTGAAAATGGACAAAAGAGTGGGATGTTAGAGCATAATCCTAATGCATAAGTTTGATGACAATAAAAATCATGGTACCTTCTCCCTAGCTTTCTTAAGAATCCCAACTAGGTTTAAAAATGTTGTTCCGAGTATTAATGCTACAAAGGATACATCTCCTTGATCATGGGCTTGGGATGAGGCATGGGGAAAGAGAAATATGGGACATTCTCAAAATATTTGCAAAGCATCATCACACCGATGTCAATGTTGCTAGAAACAAGAAGAAGATAACAAATGAAATGACACTATGGCAAGTGTTTGAGGCAAAGATAACAAAGCAGATGGCATTATGGTGAGCGCAGGATTCAAAAACATGAATTATATAAACTAAATGTGATGCCAATTCCTATGTTGGCAGGAATCAACAATTCTCATAACACACGAATTCAAGTGGGGATTCACAAAGACAAGGTGTCTAAGCTTCTTTAGTAAACTTTCATTAAGTTACACATAAAATAGTGCATGTGCCAATACGATGGTAGAATATTTGTCTATGCGTGTCAAGCTATGATGGATTTCATGTTGTGGAAGGGTACATCGTATTAGGGAATAGATAAGAGCCAACTAGAACATAGATGATTTTAGTCTTTAGATTCCAAAGGCAAGTATATGGTAATGACCCAATGCTCGTTGACCAACCAAGCATTGGAAGTGAGGAGATTGATGGATAATTCAAACTATGACCCTTCTATTGACATTTTATGATATTTGTTGTCCTTCATAAATGACAAGTGATTTAAAAAATTTACAATTTTTTTGAAGGGTGTTTTTTGAATTACCCTTTTAGGACAAGTTTGAACCCCTTGGAAGGACTAGGAAGGGTTCAATTTAGATCGCTGAGACTTGCAATATCAAATAGGAAGTTTCTGCCAATACATTTTCATCAGTATTCGACGTACAGATTCCTGCCTACCAGTGATACATGGACGAGTATCAAATAAATCTTAGTCATATACATTTCGACACTTGCACTTTAATACCCAAAGCCCTTATTGTCATGGACTTTCAACCTTGTATTAAATGGCGAGATATAAATGTTGATTCACTAACAAATCACTTAATGTTCATGTCTAATCACGATTGACAGAACCGAGAACCTAGCCATCACATTTGTAATACGGCTCTAAAGTTTATATCCAATATGAATCTAGATAGAAAACATTTATTTTATTATTTAATTAAAAAAATACCAACTGCGATTGTTTCCCACGGCTACGATTGCCATGATCTCGAAACCCTGCAGACCTGTTCTTTCAAAAAAGATTACAAGACATGTTTTTAAAAAAGTTTTCAATCCATCCTATGTTATCATAATTTTGTTGCAATTATGATAACTATCTTCATTATAACAAGTGGAACAATGCCTCTTTATCTATGTTCTTGCTTGCTATTTGGATCGGTGGCGAGGCTACTGGCTAATCAGATGAAGCCAAAACCGAAGGTGGGTACGTTTGCATTTATTCGTCAGTAATAAAGGAGTTGCTTCTCCATGTGACTCACATCGATCTCCTTCATGTGAGGAAGTACATCAAAAGATGATAAATTACATGCGTTTATTTCACTGCATCCTTCCACTACTGCTGCAGCAATAAGAAGTTCAATTAAACAACAAATTGCATTTTAAAAAAATGTTTTAAAATAATTTAAAAAAATAAAAAATCAATGTATAATATTATACTTTAAAAAAAAAACTCATTTTTTTTGGGGTCAAACTCCAACTTAATGGAGAGTCAACGAAGAAACCAATTGCTATAGTTCATGCGAGAGATAGGGACTAATAACTTAATATGTTATATTAATTCTTTTGAATAATAAGTTAATATGTTGTCCCTTTTAATAATAACTTAAAAATATTATAGGGATTTCACTTCATAATCATGGGTTAGAAAATTTTGATAATCTATTGATAAGGGGTAAGAAAGGTATAATTTGTCTTTCTCAATATATATATATTTTTAATACGACGATTATGCTTGGTTCAATATCTTTATTATTTAGACAAGGAATTATTTATAAATTAATAAATTATATTTATATATAAATGTGTTTAATGTTAAAAATATCTTTATTATTTAGACAAGAAATTATTTATAAATTAATAAATTATATTTATATATAAATGTGTTTAATGTTAAAAATATTTGGTAGATTTTTTTATTGTGTATAAAATTTAATATTAAACAAGATAATAAATATATTTTTTAATATGAAGATTATGTTAAATTATTGGGGAATAATGGAAGAAACCATTTTACAGAATAAAGATACTATTAAAAAAAACGTCAAATCAAAATTTAAGGAAAAAATGTGGTGTGATAAAGAGTTAGAGGGAAAAAGAAAATTAAGGTATTATAAAGATGTAATCAA
>ML812224.1:222438-249832 GCA_009831015.1 Picea engelmannii
TTGAAGATGAAAAACACTTTCTCTTATATTGTCCAGCCTATACCCATATTAGATCTCATTTTCAAAATATTGATCACACTACCAACCTTCCTAACCTCTTAACTCAACAAAAGTATGGTGATCTTGGAAACCTTCTCTTAATGATTTTTGAGCACAAAAACAAAATTTTAAAGAATCACAAGTAATCACTTACCCTCTTAAGGTCCGATAGACCAATTAGGTCTTAGTGGACGTTAATCATCATCATCATCACTATCTTTATTATTTAGACAAGGAATTATTTATAAATTAATAAATTATATTTATATATAAATGTGTTTAATGTTAAAAATATATAGTAGATTTTTTATTGTGTATAAAATTTAATATTAAATAAGATAATAAATAATTGGTGTTTTGGAATGGTTTTAACAATATTCATTTTTTTAAATGTGTTATTTTATATTGGTTGTGAGATCTAATAAATAATACTATATAAATCTCAATATATTAGTGTTTTTATGTCAATGAGGGTATTCATATAGATAATGACTCTTCTACTACTAGCATAGCCGTGAGTTCACGGTGAACGTCGATAGGCATCAACTGGTAAAATCCCTCGTGTAGTATTACAAAAAAAAACCTAATTGATGCAGTGAAAACCTTAGGTGCATGAAAATCTCGGGCGCAGTAAATACTTGACCTAGTGAAAACCAATCATAGTAAACAATCGTATTTGTTGCCATAAATAATTCGATGAATCATTATCAAGCTAATCTCACTAATGAGTCTCAATAATGATTAACAACCTTCAATTTCCTGTGACGACGAAGAATATTCTAAACATATTAAATCGTGTCCATAAAAACCCTCTTTATGGTTAAAAAATCATTAAATTTGGTGATTGTCAATAGGTATAGGTATATGCCTATCGACGCAAATATAATGGTTAATTGGTTGTGGGATAAATATGCATGCTAATTTGACCTCCTTTAAACATGATAATAAACAATTAGATGTATTATATTTGACATATTGGTTAATTGATTGGGTGATGAATATGTGCATGTGCTTGCTTGGCCTTACCCTCCTCCTTGGTGAGACATATCATATTATGTGGATGTGTGGCATCTTAGTTGATTGGATGGTAGATGAATATATGTATGCTTGCTTAGCCTCACCCTCCTCCACCATGGGCCGTATCGTGTGGATGCATGGTGTCTTAGTTGATTGGTTGGTGAATATACACACATTCTTGCTTGGCCTTACCCTCCTCTTCTATGGGACGTATTATGTGGCTGCATGGTGTCTTAATTGCTTGGTTGTGTGTTGAATATGTGTCTGTGCTAGTTTGACCTCACCTTCCTTTATGAAATGTATTTTGTGGATGTGTGACAATTTGGTTGATTGGTTGATGATGAATATGCATGTTGTGTTTGGCATAGATGAATACGTGTGCTTTCTTGAACCCCCTCCTTTTTGAGATGTGTTGTTTGAAGGTGTTGTATTTTGGTTTGGTTGATTAGTTGGGGATGAATATAGATACTTGCTCAATGCCCCCTCTTCATTGATTAATTGGAAGATGAATATACATAATATGTTTGATGTGGATGAATATCTATACTTACTTATATCCCTTCTTCAACATCCTATCTTCCTCTATAAAATGTGATGCATAAATGCATTGCATCTTAATTTGATCGAATCATTAAGTAAACATGTATACTTTGGTGATACATTGCATCTAATTTGATCGAATTATTAAATAAATATGTATACTTGATATCCCTTCTTCAACATCCTTTCTTCCTCTGTAAAATGTAATGCGTAAATGCATTGCATCTTAATTTAATCGAATCATTAAATAAAAATGTATACTTTAGTGATTCATTACATCTTAATTTGATCGAATTATTGAATAAACATTTATATTTTGTGTGGAAGCATTGCATCTCAATGTGATCGAATTAAACATGAATACTTTCTCGATGATGCTTTTTCTTTATTAAACATGTTGTATGACACCCAAGTAGAATGTTTAACACTAAACACCAAGTTACGTTAGCGTGAAGTAAGGTTTGGACGATAGGAAAAAAGAATGGGCCACATTCGAAATGGATGTTTATTCACGTTAACGACTATTCTAGTCGAGTAATGGAGCCCTCCACCGACAACCTTGATTTCATAATTTGAGAATGTTGTTGAAATTTCCAGCCTAGATCCAACACTAGGCTCATTGCAGAACGAGGGGCTTGCCTGGTGTGTATTGCGTAGTGTGTAGGTCGTACGATTTCATTGTGAAGTTTTATCGTTGCTTGTGCATTTTATATAGTTATCATCCAACGATATATTGATAATTCATGGGAGTGACTCGCATTGTGAATAGAGCATAACGGAAGGGATTTGTGTCTTACGCTCTCAATTAGAATCCTTTCCCACAATCAAGCCTGTGCTTAACATAACCTGACAATCACCCACAAGTTAACGTAAAAAAATCACTCTGGGGATAGTTTTACAAATTGTTGGGAAGGAAGGTTAAGGAGAGGGCGATCCAAGTGTAATTGGACATTCCCATATCCATTGATTTGTCCTCTAGTTAAATAATTCTCAAAGAAGATGTGCAAAGCATAAACAATGCCAGAGCGATATGTTGTTAAAGACACTCTTCTCTTTATTAATTAAATAAGAGTCTGTAGGCATTGTGCCCAATCACTTGATGTAGCTTAGAAGGAGAACATTTCGATGCTAGTTGAACAATGTACACACCATTCACCTGATCACATGGTTAGCATATCAATCCATAGGAATTCAAGCAATGCATTCTTAGGTTGAGCATTTTATTATTTGGTTACCATCATTGCTGAGTTTTTATTGAAGATGAGAGACTTCTTTGCACAATAGTGTATTAATCTGATTGTTCGTATTAAGGGAAGGAAATATAAATATTGGGTTGGACATTCCCTCTAAGCTATCACCTGTTTGGATTTTGAAAAGAACAACTTACCTGCAAAAAGCATGGATGTTATTTTTTCCACCAACAAGAATCTAATGAGAAAAAAGTGTGGATGTAGATAAGAATATTGACTTACCTGGGAAATACGAGTGAGGACACTTCCTTGCGGAAGCCTATTTTGGTAGAATGGTGTTCCAATAGTAATACTCACTAAGGCTAACACCATGACAGATGCAGAAACTACAAAGCCCACATCCATACCACAAAGGCTTTGGATCCAAACGAGGAATGTTAAAGCAATCAGTTCGCCAATACAAAAACTAAAATAACCAAAATTGAAATACATTGACATCTTCCATCGATATTTTGCATCATTTACATCAAACTGATCTCCACCACGTGCTATCATATTAGGTTTCAGACATCCACTTCCCAGAGCCACTAAATATAGACTCGAAATAAAATAAAATAAACAACGATTTGGGTTGCTTGCAAGTTTCTTTTGAATTCATAATATTGCAGCTCTCTAGTTCCAGTCTAGGCACGTGAGCTTGTACTACGATTATAATATATCCATGAAGACATTAACAAGCTATTATAACCTCCTTTCAAAGTAAAAATATAGTTGTGCCTATTTAATACCTAATATACCTCAAGTTGAATTCAATACTATGAGCCATGGGAGGAGATGGATGAGAAAGATGCATAGTTAATTCAATCAAACCGAAGACTATGATTGTGATCCGAATTATTTTCGGAACGAAATGAAAGCAAAGATATTACAATGAAATACTCATGAAAATTGCCAGAAGCAGAGAAATACAACAATACATGATTTCAATTAATGAAAGAATTGTAAAGAGACTGTAAAAATACAGAGTGCAAGACTCGCTAGAATGGTGGCATCTTTATCTCTGAGAAGAGATGTAACGGATATGCTCATTCACAAGAAGATGATTACAATGCGGCTCTGAAGGCATTTTTATGATAAACATGAATGCCAAAACCCTAGACATCTAAAAACCTAACCCTAGGAGATGAAACTCCAAAAGTCATGTGGGCCCCATTGGGGTAACTTAGTACATTGATGCAAACCCCCTCCCCTCCTAAGGGTTGTGCAACCTCCCGATCTAGGATTGATCAAGAAACTGAGTCGGATCGACTCTTTGGGTCTCTGCTAGACCCCAAACCCACTTACACAGGTCCTTTCTCCAAATGCGCAGGTCGTATGAGACCCATGGGCCCTCTCCTGAGTGTTATCTGAATTTCAATATTTGACCAGCGCTAGCTCTTCTATGGCTAAACCCCTCCTCCACATGACCATGGTTGTGACCACTTGCCTAAGCCAAAAATGCATTTCGTGATTTCGTGTGTCAGGTCTTTGCATGTGAGTCACCCGACTCTCCCGACCTCTGAAATCCCGACAAGGGCCTAACACTTGCTAGTTCCTCCATTATCCTCCTTCCATATGACCCCTCGCTATGACCTGGGTCCAAACCTCTGAGTGCGTCGAGATTTCGCGTGTCGAGGATTCCCAATGTGAGGCACCTCTGTCCTCCCGATGTCCGAACTCGCGATGGCGCTAAATCGACGGTCCAGATCCTCCCTTTGATCAACGACCGATATCCTCTTCGGATCCTGGGCTTCTGAAGACTCAAATCTCAACCCTTTTCCTTCTTCCCAAATACGTGAGATCCTGCCACGTGTCCTCTTAAATCTGACGGCTATGAATCGCTCTGGAACTTTGCCCGAAGTTCACAGATTTCTGCCACGTCTCCTCTCCTGGTTCGGCGGCTCAGATTCACTTCGAGTGATCTGAAGGCTCTTCGGCTCTTCGACTCTTCGGCTCTTCGGCTCCCTGGCTCTTCGGCGCTTCGGGCTTCGACTATTTCAATTCTCAAAACTGAAATTCCAGCGTAACTTTCTCCAGAGCTCCCAATCTAGAAACAAGTGTCCTCTCACAAATCGACGGCTCTCGGCTCTTCGGCTCTTCAGGCTTCGACTGTTTCAACACTTCAACCTCCACCTCCTTCTAGATCTCTCGATCTGTTGACAAGTATCCCCTCTGGATCCAACGGTCCAGATTCTCCTTAGCAAATCAGAATTTCGTGACTTGCGACTTCCAAATTCACACTTCTTCCACATTCCCGACTTCTGAAATGTCGATATTTCAGAGCACCCAAAACTGACGGCTCACACGCTCTCCTCGATCGATGGTTGCAATCTTTTCGCGAATTCTCACAAATTTGTCCTTTGACTTCTTTGATGTGCGAGCCAGCAAAACGTTGATCGCTCTCCACACGTCACTTCCGATGGACGGTTCAGATGATGTCGGGATTTCACGACTTCGCAAAACCCTCTCTCCTGTGCACTCTGAAGTGTCAAACCTCGTGCACGTTCCCTTGGATCCAACGACTGTCAGTCCACGCGTTCAGATCTGATGGTTGAGATCTGATTCTCCTGAGTTCGTTCCTCTTCTTATTTCTTCGCTCACTGGACGTAGATCTAACGGTCCAGTTTCTTCTCCACAACTGAATCAGACAGTTGTTGTTGCTCCTCCACTTGATCTTCAAACTTTCTTCGAATTAGAAGATTGTTCAAGTGTTCAAAGTTCTAGGCCTTTGAACTTTCTCCTGTGAAACCAACTCCTTTTGGGTCTCGCTTACACTTCTGAAAGCGTTATCTCTTATGAGCTTATGGACTTAGAATAAATCCTTCTCCCACGCACACCTTGCGTTCTCGGGATTTCGTTAAACTCAGATTTTGAAGGATTTCTTGAACAAGAAATACTTCTCGCCCTCCTGGCACTCTTATGCTCAATGCACACCTTGCATAGCTTTTCCTCACAGAGTGTTCAGTAACTGTGTTCCTTACTGAACTCAACATGGAGTTCTTCTGTGCACAATTGCACCAGCTCAATGCCCACCTGCCAGAGCTCTACAGAGTCCTCGGTAACTCTAGTTCTCTCTAAACTCGATAAAGAGTTCTTCCCGTGCACTCCTTGCACTTTCGTTGATGAAGGTTCAACGATATCCATCCTAAGCTTTCCCTTGAGGTTAAACCTCTGTCAACGCACTCTTTGTGGACTGTGTGCACTCCTTGCACTCAGAAAGCCAAAGACGAGAAACAATTGAAACTCATGCAATACTTCACTAGTTACACATTCAAACCATGAAAATGCATAAAAACATATAACACTTAAACACACGATATGCAGGAAAAACTGCTTTTCTATTGTCTCTGTGTGTCTATATAGATGTTTACAAAAACTGGACTGTAACGGAGTCCCAGTTCTCTCAAGCTCTCTCTCTCTAAACTATTCTACCTCCTAAGGCCTCTCTACCCAGACCTCTCTATCATTCTTTGCCTATTGAAATCTGATACAAGATCGCCTTACAAAAGAGGGGCTCTGCGAGCTCGTCCTCTCTCACCAAACCTCATCTATTACATTGAAGTTTAATAAATGTTTACCCAGACCTGACTACGATCTGGGCCTGCTATACACAACCCTTTAAGGAAATTCAACCAATGCCTATACAAAGGCATGGCCCGACATTTAAAGCCTTACAACATGAAAATCTCTATAGGATTATTTCAAATTTAAAAATGGGAGGTTTAATGCCACTCCCTTCCTCCATTTGTGTGTCTGCGTGTTGGCGCATTTCCTAAGGTGGAGCGATGTTCATGCATCATACTCCCCTGCTAGGAAAAACATGAGCTCCTCTTCTCCAGTGTTGAAATCCTCCTAGATCCCAAATTCTCTTATGGAGTTGTCCTCTTGCTCCTCTCCAGTTATGTTGTTGCTGCTTCTTCTTTTTCCTCTTCTGTTTCTTCCCTGCTGCTATGGCAGGTTCTCCTCTGTTCAGCTCCTCTTTGTTGATTGCTTATGTTGACCTCAACATCAACTTCCTAGTCTCCTCTATCACTCTGTCTAGCTACTCTAGTGGCTAGCTCTCCTTGTGCAATCTTCTCTATTTGACTTCCTTCTCCTCATACTTATCGGTGGGTAGATCTACCCGATCTCCCATGTTGTCTTTACTTCCCCTTGTGGCATTGAGTTGCCACATTGCTACAGATTCTAGTCCTGCAGTCTCATCATCAAGTTGTTGCTTGGTTTCCTCTTCTGATAGATTAGCTTCTGTCAGTTCTTCTCGTGTTTGTATATCTCCAACTCTCTCCAACCATTCCTCTGCCTGGTATGCTCCTCCATGTGTCTCCAACTTGACTTGTCGAATGTGCAAGCTTTGCACCATTACCCTTTTCTCTAGGGATTCAAGTTCTTCATACAACTCGGAAAATTCCATGTTGTTTACTTCTCTTTCTGTTGCAGGATCCAATGCTGCAATCATCTCTTGATCAGCTTCCTAGCTGAAAATTTTGAGCAATTCGACTGAATTCTCTTCTCCTTTTGCTGGGGTAGACATCAGTGTCTGCTCCATTTCTTCTCCTTTGACTGTTTCTGTTGGATGTCTTTCTCCTTCTGCTGCACTGTCATCATGTGCACTGGCCTCTACGTGGTTGTTTGGTAGGAATATCTTGATCCCTCCAATAATCAGAATGCTCCTCTTATCCTCCTCTTGGATGGTGAGAGTATTTAACTCCTCATCATCTTCATTCACATGGTCTGCAAATCCACATGAATCTCCATCTATCAACACTCCTAGCTGAGATGAACTCACCTCTGAGCTCCCGAGACTTTCAGACAGTCTCATCTCCTTCTCCCTGCCCACCTAGAAATTTGGGAATTCTCTACTACCCACCTGGCAGTCTATGGGATCAATCGATCCCATCTTGTTTCCCACTTGGCAGTCTGAAATTTCGGCACTGCTCCTCTGGCAGTATACAAGACCTCCACCTGGTCTCTTTCCATTGCCCACTTGGCAACTTGAAAGTCCATTTCTGCCCACTTGGCAGTTTACAGGATCTTCATCTGACCTCTTCTCCTCCTCATCGCTGAGATTTCTCCTAGTCTTTGGTTCACATATGTGAATCAGTTCCTCCTTTGGTTCACTGAGGTTTTCAGTATGCCTCAGCCACACTCTCATCAACCTTGGTTGTTCTCTGGCCAATAATTTATGAACATGCTATTTAACTTTCTTCCTCATGGGCCACTCATACACCCGATGCGCTTTTGCATCCTGCTGCATTTTAAATGCAAGCTTCTCCATTCATGCTCTTATCTCATTGAGCTCCATATCCATCTCTGGATTTCTTTTCTGCTTGCGGCCTTCTCTTCGACCACATCCATGGCCTTCCATAGCCAATTCCACCTTCTACCTGCCCTCCTGGAAAGTCTATGGATTACTCTGCATCCAAGAGCACCTCCATCTTCTCTTACAGCTCACCCAATTGTTTAAAATTTTGTTGTTGTGTCCATGCAACAACCTTCTTACAGAGTATCAACACCCTGCCTTAATTTCACTTCTTTATTACCTATTGTCTGCAAGAAAAGATCAGTCTTCTGATTACCTCTTTTGCCTACAGAAATCAAAACCTAGCTCTAATACCACTTGATGCAGACCCTCTCCCCTCCTAAGGGTTACGCGACCTCCCGGTCTAGGATCGATCAAGAAACTAAGTCAGATCGACTCTCTGGGTCTCTGCTAGACCCCAAACCCACTTACACAGGTCCTTTCTCCAAATGCGCAGGTCGTATGAGACCCGCAGGCCCTCTCCTGAGCGCTATGCGAATTTCAATGTTTGATGGGTGCTATCTCTTCTTTGGCTAAACCCCTCCTCCGCGTGACCACGATTGTGACCACTCGCCTAAGCCAAAAAGGCATTTCGCGATTTCGTGTGTCGAGTCTTTGCATGTGAGTCACCCGACTCTCTTGACCTCCAAAATCCTGACAAGGGCCTAACACTTGCTCGTTCCTCCCTTATCCTCCTTCCATTGACCACTCGCTATGATCTAGGTCCAAACCTCTGAGCACTTCGGGATTTCGCGTGTCTGGGATTCCCGATGTGAGGCACCTTCGTCCTCCCGATACTCGAACTCGCGATGGTGCTAAATTGACGGTCCAGATCCTCCCCTTGATCAATGGTTGATATCCTCTTCAGATCCCGGGCTTTTGAGGTCTCAAATCTCAACCCTTTTCCTTCTTCCCAAATACACGGAATCCTGCCACGTGACCTCTTAAATCCAACGGCTATGAATCGCTTTGGAACTTTACCCGTAGTTCACAGATTTCCACCACGTCTCCTCTACTGGTCCGACAGCTCAGATTCACTTCGGGTGATCTGACTGCTCAGAATCTCTCAGGCCTTTGGTGCTTCGGCTCTTCGACTCCCCGGTTCTTCGACACTTCGGGCTTCGGCTATTTCAGTTCTCAAAACTGAAATTCCAGCGTAACTTTCTCCGGAGCTCGCGATCTGGCGACAAGTGTCCTCTCGCAAATCGATGGCTCTAAGCTCTTCGGCGCTTCAGGCTTTGGTTGTTCCAACACTTCAACCTCTGCCTCCTTCTAGATCTCCCAATCTGTTGACACGTAACCCCTCTGGATCCAATGGTCCAGATTCTCCTTCGTAAATCGGGATTTCGTGACTTGCAACTTCCAAGTCAACACTTCTTCCACATTATCGACTTTCGAATTACCGATATTTCACAGCGCCTAAATTTGACGGCTCACGCTCTCTCCTCGATCGAAGGCTGCGATCTTTTCGCGAGTTCGCACTTGACGAATTCTCACAAATCTGTCCTTTGACTTCTCTGATGTGTGAGTCAGCAAAACGTTGATTGTTGGCCACACGTCACTTCCGATGGATGGTTCCGATGATGTCGGGATTTTGCGACTTCGCAAAACCCTCTCTCGTGTGCACTTCGAAGTGTCAAACCTCGTGCATGTTCCCTTGGATCCAACGATTGTCGGTCCACGCGTTTAGAGCTGACGGTTGAGATCTGATTCTTCTGAGCTCGCTCCTCTTCTTCTTTCTTTTCTCATTGGACGTAGATCTAACGGTCCAGTTTATTCTCCACAACCGAATCAGACAGTTGTTGTTTCTCCTCCACTTGAGCTTCAGACTTTCTTCGACTAAGAAGATTTTTCGAGTGTTCAAAGTTCTAGGCCTTTGAACTTTCTCCTGTGAAACCAACTCCTTTTGGGTCTTGCTTACACTTCTAAAAGAGTTATCTCTTATGAGCTTATGGACTTAGAGTAAATCCTTCTCCCACGCACACCTTGCGTTCTCGGGATTTCATTAAACTCAGATTCTGAAGGATTTCTTCAACAAGAAATACTTCTAGCCCTCCTGACGCTCTTCTTCTCGATGCACACCTTGTAGAGATTTTCCTCACAAAGTGTTCAGTAACTCTCTTCCTTACTGAACTCAACATGGAGTTCTTCTGTGCACACTTACATCGGCTCAATGCCCACCTAGAAGAGCTCTATAGAGTCCTCAATAACTCTGGTTCTCTCTGAACTCGATAAAGAGTTATTCCCGTGCGCTCCTTGAACTTCCGTTAATGAAGGTTCAACGATATCCCTCCTAAGATTTCCTTTGAGGTTAAACCTCTATCAACGCACTCTTTGCAGGCTGTGTGCACTCCTTGCACTCGAAAACCCAAAGACAAGAAACAATTGAAACTCATGCAATACTTCACCAATTACGCATTCAAACCATGAAAATGCATAAAAACATATAACACATAAACACACGATATGCAGGAAAAACTGCTTTTCTATTATCTATGTGTGTCTATACAGATGTTTACAAAAACTAGACTGTAATGGAGTCCTAGTTCTCTCAAGATCTGTCTCTTAGAACTATTCTACCTCTTAAGGCCTCTCTACAAAGACCTCTCTATCATTCTCTACCTATTGAAATCTGATATAAGATCTCGTTACAAAAGAGGGGCTCTATGAGCTCGTCCTCTCTCACCTAACCTCATCTATTACATTGAAGTTTCATAAATGGTTACCCAGACCTGACTACAATCTGGGCCTGCTACAAGCAACCCTTTAAGGTAATTCAACCACTACCTGTACAAAGGCATGGCCCAACATTTACAGCCTTACAACATGAAAATCCGTATAGGATTATTTCAAATATAAAAATGGGAGATTTAATGCCACTCCCTTACTCCATTTGCGTGTCTCTGTGTTGGCATGCTGGCACATTTACTGAGGTGGAGTGATGCTCATGCATCATACATCAACTTCCCGAGGTCGTAACGTTTGCATAGGATCTCTGTTCTAGGCATGTAATAGCTTGTTGTAAAGGTATTTTTGAGAACTACACATTATGCCATCAAACTCTAACCATGTCTACAGTTTGAGTGTGGCAAGCCAGGAAAACATTGTTTAGAGCCCCAAAATGGCCCTGGAAGTACATAAAGATGTACTGACATGAAAACTTCCAAAATAAGCCAGTTGAAATAGGTGGGAGGCTGCCAATATCCACCTGGATGTTGTGTAGGGTTTCAGGACAGCCTTGTAAGTGTAGAACCCACAGTTACAAAGAAATGTCCCCATTACAAAGAAACATGTTGAACTGAAAATTGTTTAGATGAGACAACTGGAATATGGAACAGGTGGGTGGCCACCAATATCCACCTGGATCAATCTTCCCCCCTTAGGAAACAATGGTCTGCATTGCGTTGAGTGGCCGAGAAAGAGGGGAAAGTGTTTTTTGAATCTGAATCTTGGTGAGTTGCATGCCTTGTTGGAGAAGTTGTGCTTCTTGGTTTGTGGAAGGCTATCACGAACTTGTTGTTGGCGGGGTTGAATATGTTCCACCAACTTGTTGTCTCTAGGTTTGACAGGGCATTGTGTAGGCACAATATCTTTTTTCTCTTCGACAATTTGTTTTTGTTGGATAGAAGGTGTTGAGGATGGAGTGGTTGTAGTGTCCTTTTGTGCATCCTTTGAACAAACTGTGAAGAGGATGAATTTTGCAGTATGAGAGATTACCTCGCGACACTGTTTTGGTGGAACAATAGTCAGAACTACCTCTAGTATCCTATAGTGTTGACCTCCCAAAGTAATAATGACACTACGGAGTCTAGACTCATAAATAACATGACGTTTCCACATATATGGTTGGCCCAAAACAACATCATAGACATCAAGAGGGGCAACATCACACACTACCTCATCCTTGAAGGGTTGGATGCCATAGGACATGCGACACTGCTCGCTGACAAGTTGATCTCGTCCCTAGTGAAGCCACCCGATGTTGTATGGTTGCGCTTGTGGTGTTATCGACAACCCCAATTGTTTGATGATCTTAGCTGAGATGAGGTTCTTCTGGCTATCTTTATCAATAATAAAATGCAATGGGGTCTCCTTCACCCACATATGTGAATGGAAGAGGTGATCCCCCTCTTTAGGATCTACTGGTTCTTCTAGTTGAATTGTTGTGGTTGCAACAGTAGCAGTGGGGTCTGCGTCGATGATCTATCTGTTTTCAATATTTTCTGGATCGGATTCTAAATCAAGGTTCGACTCCGTGTCTTTAACCTCGACCACCAACAATTGTTTCGAGCGACATCCATCGATGTTGTGCCATGGACTTTTGTGGAAGTCACACCACTTCCCAGTGTCATTCTTCGTCTTTCCTTTACCCTTCTTGTCCTGTGTCTTGGACTGGTTGTCTGGAGGTTGTTGGTTAGGGTTGTCTTTACCATGCTTTGGTTGTTGTGGATTTGCATACCCTAATTCCCATTTGTTTTGGTGCCTAAATGTCTGCTCGATTTTGACAACATATCGATAGGAAACTCCCAATGATGAGATGTTTAGGAAAACCATTTCGGTTTGGATGTACCTATGTAGAGCCCCATGGTATTTCAGAACCAAATGTCGCTTAGAGTCTTTGATACCCAGCTTGGTAAGCAAGGTATGGAAATTATTTGTGAACTCCGACACTGTTTAGCTCTTCTCTTACTGCAGTGTGGTCTGTCTCATGTATTGGTCTTTATAGTTATCAATAGGGTAGTATTGTTACTTGACCATCTCATGTACTGGTCTTCATAGTTATCAACAAGGTAGTACTGTTTTTTGGGGTGGTTTTTGCTATTTTAGAGGATTTTGCTATTTTTAGCGGTTTTCTAAATTAATCCCAGATTAAGGGATTAGGGTTTTGGTAGCTACGGAATACCTGAAACATTGTATATATTGTATGGTGAATGGTGAAATTAATACAATGAAGATTTGAAAGGTGCAACACCATGGAAGGTTGGTTTTCTCCTGGTTAAGGGTTTCCAGCGTAAATCGTTGTGTACTATGTGTATGAGCCATTACTTAATTTATGTTTTGCTTGAGAATTTGTATGCATTGATTCATTTCACATGTTTAAAACTTACATGTGGTATCAGAGCTCGTTTTTTGCTTCAAACGGACACCTTTGTTGCTAAGGGTTTGGCTCGGTCTTGATAGATCAAGTTTATCTTGGATCTGTGATAAACTTGGTTTTAGTGGGAGCTTTTGCAATGGTGACTTGAGTGTAGAAAGAGGAATGGTGAGCTCTCTAGAATCAAGATAGAGAAGTTCAATGATAAAAAAATTGAGCTATGGAAGCTCAAGATGGAGGACCTTCTTGTAGACAAAGAACAATGGATCGTTGTGGATCCTGGTACACAACCTACTGGTACGCAACCTATTGGCACATAGTCGAATGGTACACAACCTACTAGTACACAAACTACTAGTACACCACCTATTGGTATGTCGAAGGAAGATTGGGAGAAGTTGGACAGAAGAGCAAGGAGTACTATTCGACTATGCCTGGAAGATTCGGTGTTGTTGAATGTCTGGGGAGAATCTATGACCAAGGAAATATGGGATAAGTAAGGGAATTTGTATCAATCAAAGTCCCTGGTAAACAAGTGGTTTCTTTGAAAGAAGTTGTATCATCTTAGGATGGAAGATGGAGATTCTATGAGAGAACATCTAAATGCCTTTAATAATCTGGTAAGTCAACTC
Source organism: Picea engelmannii (assembly GCA_009831015.1). Taxonomy (NCBI): domain Eukaryota; kingdom Viridiplantae; phylum Streptophyta; class Pinopsida; order Pinales; family Pinaceae; genus Picea; species Picea engelmannii. The sequence continues at coordinate 236,290 of ML812224.1, forward strand.
GTATCTGTTAATATTACGATTGCATAAGAATATAAGTGTATTACTTTGTTATGTTCTTTGCCAAACTCTTGGGATAATTTGGTTGTAGCAATTGGTAGTACCACTCAATCTACATTGAAGTATGAGGATATAGTTGCATCCTTGTTATCTGAAGAGATGAGGGGGAAAAGCATGGATAGTCAGAGCACAGATGCTTTATTTGTAAGAGGTTGTACCCAAGACAAGAAACTTGGTAAGTCTTCGAGGGGGAGATCTAAATCTACAAGTAGATCTAAGTCTCCAAGAAAATCTTTGAAAAAATGTTGGAAGTGTGGTAAAACAGGTCATTATAAGAAAGATTGCAAGTCTAAGAAGGTTGACAAACCAAAGGGATATGATAATGCCTCTTCCACAGAGGCGAAAACCTCCATTAAAGAAGGAGGTGATGTTTACCTTGCATCTACAAGTACACATGCATACCATGGTGTATGGTTAATCGACTCAGGTGCGTCATATCATATGACTCCTCACAGGGAGTGGTTCTGTGAATATGAAAAATATGATGGTGGTGATGTATTCCTAGGAGATGACTCGACAAAAAAAATCTTGGGACATGGAAGGGTTAAGTTGTTTTTAAAAGATGGAAGGATTAGAACTCTCCCTGGGGTTCTGCATGTTCCAAAACTAGCCAGGAGCCTAATATTTGTAAGCAAGTTGGATGATGTAGGAGTGGATATTGTATTGGGAAAGGGCACTTACAAGATGGTACGAGGGGAAATGGTGTTGATGAGGGGAGTTCGGTGTGGAACTCTGTACAAGTTGTTGGGTAGCACTTATACTAATGGGTAACAGTTATGTTGTCCCTGAGCAGAGAAATAAAGAAGACAAGACCAATATTATCCCTAGAAAGAAGACCATGATGTGGCATATTGGAGAAAAGGGCCTTCAAACACTACACGGTAAAGGTATGGTTGAAGATATGTCTAATTGCACTCTGGATTTTGATTTCTACGAACATTGCATATATGGTAAACATAATCGAGTAAGATTACCATCTGGTGCTACAAGAACAAAGGGGATCTTAGAGTTGAAACACAGTGATGTGTTTGGACCTGTGCATGTTCCATCACTAGGTAAATCTGTGTATTATGTTTCATTCATAGATGATTTCTCAAGGAACACATGGATTTATTTTCTTAAAAAGAAATCTGAGGTATTTGATAAATTTAAAGAGTTTAAGGCTCTGGTAGAAAATCAGACAGAGAAGAAAATAAAGGTATTGAGGACAGATAATGGTGGAGAATTCTGTGGAAATGAATTCTAAGAATTATGTAAGAAGTGTGGTATAGCAAGGCATAAGACTATTCCATACACATTGTTATCACTCCAAGAGTCTTTCGCTGACTGTAAAGGGAACGAGCTTGGTAACTTAATCAAATACTCAATAATGTATAAACTGGATCAAGTTGGATGACTTGATATGCTCTCATTCACTCAAAATACACATGGATACACTCAGACATAAAAGGCTTTCAACTATACTTGTTCAGAAAGTTTAATCAAGATGTGAATGTATGAAAAATGCTTATCATATTAGTAGAAACACAAACACGGGGGCATATGTGAATGACCAACTATAATAGGCAAAAATAATTATGAGCTTAGTCTATCAATAAAGAGATAAGATGTCAGTTATCTGTCATTACATAAAAATAGACAAATGTATAAAACATTTACTCATAAGCATGGAAAATATAGAAGATGGAAATCTGAACAATTTACAGTGAAAGAAGCTTTTATTTCAATATGTTTTCCAAAATGTCTCTCATACATGAATAATAGCCAAATCTCCAAAGTCGAACCCTCTTTCCTCATTGTGATCATTGGCTTTATAGCCTTTACATTGATAACTAAGATCCTATGAAGAAGGATCGAAAAACCAAAAATAGTCTATGATCAGATCTAATTACAAAATAATAGGATGTAGACCCTATCTTCAAGGAGTCAAACTCTATCAAGATCTGTGGTCTTCGACAGGTTTCTCTATGTGTTGGAAGCTGAATATACCTTGTAGAAGCTTCATTGACAGCTGGGAACTCACACCTCCTCTTCTTCAACAAAAAATAGAGCTCAATTAGGACATGCTTTCTTCCTCATTGGTAAATCCCTCGTTTGTAGTGTTGTAAGTGAAAAATAGTTGACAAATGATACAAACAGTTGAAGAAAGCAATTTGGACAGAGCTACTTGAAACTTTGGTTGAACTCTGACTTCTAGTTTGATATCTTCGATGCTTTCTGAACCCATGATGTTGCTTCCAAATACAATGATACTACTCAGCATTCATATTATTGCATCTTTGCTTGATTTTCCATATCACTATGTATATATATTTGAAGATTCATTGAAGGATTATCATATACATTTAAACTAGTGATATATACAGGACTTTAATGTCATCTGACTGCTGGAGAGGGTTTGCTACCCAAGTCTTCATATACATGCTCTTATTTCTTTAGGCAAAAAATAGAGTATAAGCAAGGTAAGAGTGATAGAGCTTCTGTAGAATACTCTGACTGATGTTGACTGCATAATTGCTATGGCTAGTGTTTTGATAACCATATTCCATATATGTGCTTCGTTTCAACACTATGCCACTGTAAAATCATCTTTTGTATCAAGGGTATTTAGATTTGCATCCAATCATCATATTTCCAACATTTTCTCTTCGTGACTAGAAAAGACAATTTTACTAGCATTCTTACATCACTGTACTGAGTAGCTAGGTCAGAGTTAAATTTATCAATATTTACATCATTTAAATCAACTGATGTATGGGACGCAAACAAATCTCCTGGTGTAGCAGAATATTGATAAACAAACATGCAGCCTAGGGAGCAAACCCTGCCCCTGATGGAGGATTCAAAGAGGGTGGAACACCAATTATTGTTCTCATCTTCACTGTTTCTTGTGGGTTGCTTCCAAGTTCAGAAGTAACCTCCCAAAACACAATTGTCCATGGATTCTCAATCGGAACACCGGCTACAAGCATTGACCCTTTCTTTGCGTTCTAGTATTCGCCAAATGTTGCAGAGAACTCCTCTGTCAACTTGTACATGATCCTCCTGGTGAAACGCTTTTATTTCCATGTCGTGGCTTGGTGTTCTTGATATAATGTAACACCATCTGTAAACATTGGCAACTACAAGCTTGCTACACCTTGACACTTGCAAAATTGTGTGCACCTGGCAGCCTGTGTGTTATTTTTTATATATGCTCAAAAAGCATAATCCCACATACATTGGGATTTTAGAACTAGTGGCCTTTATATCTGTCAATGCTATCATAGCATTTCAATGAGGCATGTGGAGTGTGGTCTTGGCGCTTGGCTTGTTTAGCTTATGTGTTGACTTAGAATTGACATGTGGACTTGGAATTTGGCACATGTTAGATGATTTGGTCGATAGGCTAGACTTAGGATTAGAACACTCGAGCACACACCCTTTTTTTTGGCAGAATTAACAATTTTTTTTTTTTATTTGAAAATATAAAAAAACAAAAGCTAGGGTTTCAAGCTAAATAACAATAATATATTTCTTTTTGGAATGCAGGTCAAGAAGACGAAGACCAAAGGATCCTTTTGACAGAATATGAATGGGCAAAAAGTGATCAATGAAAACTTGTCAGGGCTAAATGGAAAATTTGAGGATTATAACAATGGGCGAAAGACCAAAGAAAATGAAAATTTAGCATGAAATGATGAAGACGCTTAAAAAATTTAAAAGGACATTTGAGCGCTAACATCTGGCTCCAACTGGGATGAAGACCTCCCTGCGAGGCTCGAAGAACCTAGCAGTTTTAGTGGCCTTTCCATTAGGCTATGGAATCAATAGTCAACCATTCTTTGAACATCTTCAAAACCTGCCTTTATTCCAACAAACTAACTGCTACTGTTGAAAATCTAAAAGAAAATCACATGCTCAGGAAGGGAGCTTATTTCCTACACTACCCTACTCTAACCATATCTGCAACTTGGTCAAGTAAAGGCAGACTTCCATAACAACCATTCAAGTAGTTTCAAAACTGAAGAGATTTCGTCCATACCACTGATCAATAGATAATGTCTGAAATGTAACAACAGTGGTAAAAACTCCTTGAGGAAACAAGACTCACCCGGAAGTGATTTTGAGTTAAAGAAATTTGAAAATTTCATGAACTCTGAACCATATGACTCCATCAAGGCTGCAACCAGATCCTTGAAACCAAGATCAGAAAAATATTGATCGATGAATGCCTCACCCATGAATGTCTCTTTGCTTGAGAACTGATGATCTTCTAGTTCCCTTGTGATCAAATCTTGATTATCCGTAACAACAATCATTTCTTCAAAATGATGCTCATAAGATAATGACAAAATAGGGTTTAAATCATATTGATCATTATCAACTAGAAACATGTAATTACCTAGGCAATCATCAATTAGCTTATGATCAAACTTGTTTGAAAAATGATCATCAACTTGCCATGCATACCTGTCCATAGGAACATCTGCAAACACTGGAGAATCCGATTCCCAATCTGACATATACTCACACTCTTGTTGTTGTTCAAGATCTGCTTCATACTCATTTCCTTCTTGCTCAAAGACTGAAACATACTGACAACTTCCCTACTCTTGTGCATGTAGATCTTTAAAGTAAACTGGATCTCGAACTCTCTTAGAAACACAGATGTTCTCCTCAGTTTCTTGGGCATCTTCAAATAAACATGCCAAGGATGAAGACTTCCCTTCTAACAGGATAAGAACAAGCTTTGAATGTTGCGCCATAACATAGTATACCATGCCAGTGATCTCAGTAGGTCGGATCTCCAAGGGCATGCTATGATAAATGATGTAGAACCTTCTGTTGAAGACGAACAAGAGTTTGTCTTCCCCTCTCTTCAAAGCATGAAAATTAGCGAGGTACAAATCAAAAGATTTGTTCTCACCCCAGTGCTTCAAAAAAACATTTGACAACTCGATCCAAGAGCCAATAGAATCAACTCTCAAATACTTAAACCATATTGTAGCATCTTTGAACAAAGTTTTGGAAAACAATCTCATTGTAACATCATCATGAACTATTTCAAACTGATCAACAAAATTTTCGAAGGCCTCCAAATGCCTCTCAGTTGTGACATGATCCTCTCCAGAAAACCAGGGAAGATATTCAAAGAAATCCAAAGGATAAGGGTTAAGGTGATATGGTAGTCTTAAAGGCCTAAACATCTTCAATATGATTCTAGTTTGAAAAGCAGTGGGCTGATCATGAGGATTAAAAAGTTGATTGGAAGGCTCGATAATAAAAGCAGAAGGTGATGAGATATGGATAGGTTTTGAAACAACTTCAATCTCCTTGAGGTTACATGGCTGATCAGATTCAAGAGAGAATTGAATACAATGATCATCTTTATGAACTGGTTGAGGTAAAGATACTGAATCAACATCTACAATACAAGTAGTATGCAAATCTTCTTCTTCTAAAGATGGACATATAAAAGAAGGATGATGATCATCCGAATATACAAAACATAAGATGATTCTCTTAATGTGTGAAGGGAAAAGCAGAAATGAGTTAATAAAGAACAACAAAAATTCTTGAAGAAGGCTCATAAACTAATACATGGTTTTACATTTTTGCCCCTTCATATTTCTGTCAACATGATCCTCCCCAGTGGAGTCTTTGAATCATGGAGTCACCAGGCAGATGATTACAGTCGATATCTATGTCCTTTTCTTGTCTGTCATCAAGAGTTGGATCTGTGTCGTTCTCCTAGGGAAACTATACTTCACTTCCGTCCCTGACAACAACACCATTTTGTTATCACTCCAAGAGTATTTCCCTGACTACAAAGGGAACGAGCTTGGTAACTTAATCAAATACTCAATAATGTATAAACTGAATCAAGTTGGATGACTTGATATGCTCTCATTCACTCAAAATACACATGGATACACTCAAACATAAAAGGCTTTCAACTATACTTGTTCAGAAAGTTTAATGAAGATGTGAATGTATGAAGAATGCTTATCATATTAGTAGAAACACACACAGGGGCATATGTGAATGACCAATTATAACAGGCAAAAATACTTATGAGATTAGTCTATCAATGAAGAGATAAGATGACAGTTATCTGTCATTACATAAACATAGACAAATGCATAAAACATTTACTCATAAGCATGGAAAAGATAGAAGATGGAAGTCTGAACAATTTACAGTGAAAGAAGCTTTTATTTCAATATGTTTTCCAAAATGTCTCTCATACATGAATAATAGCCAAATCTCCAAATTCAAACCCCCTTTCCTCATTGTGATCATTGGCTTTATAGCTTTACATTGATAACTAAAATCCTATGAAGAAGGATCGAAAAACCCAAAGTAGTCTATGATCATATCTAATTACAAAAAAATAGGATGTAGGCCCTATCTTCAAGGAGTTAAACTCTATCAAGATCTGTGGTCTTCGACATGTTTCTTTGTGTGCTGGAAGCTGAATATACCTTGTATTCCAGTATTCGCCAAATGTTGTAGAGAGCTCCACTGTCGACTTGTACATGATCCTCCTGGTGCAACACTTTTATTTCCATGTCGTGGCTTGGTGTTCTTGATATAATGTAACACCATTTGTAAACATTGGCAACTATGAGCTTGCTACGCCTTAACACCTGCAAAATCGTGTGCACCTGGCAGCCTGTGTGTTATTTTTTATATATGGTCAAAAAGCATAATCCCACATACATTGGAATTTTAGAACTAGCGACCTTTATATCTGTCGATGCTCTCATAGCATTTCAATGAAGCATGTGGAGTGTGGTCTTGGCGCTTGGCTTGTTTAGCTTATGTGTTGACTTAGACTTGACATGTGGACTTTGAATTTGGCATATGTTAGATGATTTGGTCAATAGGCTAGACTTAGGATTAGAACACTCGAGCACACACCCTTTTTTTTGGCAAAATTAACAAATAAAAAATTTATATTTTTATTTGAAAATATAAAAACACAAAAGCTAGGGTTTCAAGCTAAATAACAGTAATTATATTTCTTTTTGGAATGCAGGTCAAGAAGATGAAGACCATAGGATCCTTTTGACAGAAGATGAATGGGCAAAAAGTGATCAATGAAAACTTGTCAGGGCTAAATGGAAAATTTGAGGATTATAACAATGGGCGAAAGACCAAAGAAAATGAAAATTTAGCATGAAATGATGAAGACACTTAAAAAAATTTAAAGGACATTTGAGCGCTAACACACACCTCAACATAATGGAGTTGCAGAAATGATTAACATGACATTGATTGAAAAATCAAGGAGCATGCTTAGTGGTGTCGAGTTGGGACAAGACTTTTGGGTAGAGGCAATGGGTACAACATGTTACCTGGTCAATTGATCACCCCCATTAACGCTGGATGATAAAACTCCACACAAGGTATGGACTGGTAAGACACCCTCTCTTGAACATGTCAGAGTGTTTGGTTGTGATGCTTATGTACATGTTCCGAAGGAAAATAGGAGTAAGCTGGATAATAAAGCTGAAAAGTGTATCTTTATGGGTTATAAAGATGGTGTGAAAGGCTATAAGATTTGGAACCCAAAAACTAAGAAGAATATTTACAATCGAGATGTTGTTTTCAGAGAGGTAAAAGATGTTTCTAAACAAAAATTCCTACCAAGGCAAGAAGAACCTGAGAAAATAGAGCTTGAGTTAGATGATGCAAAATCTGAATCATCTGAAGAAGATGATGTAGAAGAATAAGAACCTCATACCCAGTATTGAGGAGATCAGTGAGGGAAAGAAGGAAACCAGAAAGGTATAGTCCACTTGATTTTCGTTCTAATTTTGCTTTATTTATTATTGATGATGATCCCATAACTGGCAGGGAAGCAGTGAATTCAGAGGATAGTAAACTCTAGAAGAAGGCCATGGTTGAAGAAATGGATGCCTTTGGATAAGAATGAGGCATGGGATATAGTTGAGTTGTCAACTGGAAGAAAATCTGATGGTAGCAAATGGTTGTTTAAGAAGAAGTTTAATGCAGAAGGAAAAGTGGAGAAATACAAAGCTCGGTTAGTAGTAAAAGACTATTCCCATGTAAAGGGAATTGACTTTGGTGAGATTTTTTCTCATGTTGCCAAGTTAACTTCTATTAGATTTATTTTATCTATTGTTGTTGATTTTGATCTTGAAGTGGAACAGATGGATTTAAAGACAACATTCCTACATGGGGATCTAGAAGAAGAAATCTACATGAAGCAACCAGAAGACTTTGTAGTGAAGGGAAAGAAAGAGTTGGTCTGTAAGCTAAAGAAGTCACTATATGGTCTGAAGCAATCACCTAGGATGTGGTACCAAAAGTTTGACACATACATCCTTGGATTTGAATTTGTGAGAAGCATGGTTGATCACTGTGTATATTCCAAACAGGTTGGTAATCACTTCATTTATGTAGTGTTGTATGTTGATGACATGTTGCTGGTAGGAAATAACATGGATGTTATCAAGGAGGAGAAATCACAACTATCCTCCAAATTTGACATGAAGGGTCTCGGTGCTCCTAACTTCATTATGGGAATGGAGATTAAAAGAGATCGTGCAAATAGGAAACTCTGGTTGAAGCAAAGAAAATATGTTGAGACGATGTTGCAGAGGTTTAATATGCATGGAAGTAAACCGGTCAAGGTTCCTATTCCTATATGTGTAAAGTTATCTGCAAATCAGTGTCCCGCGACACATGAAGAAGAAGAGGACATGTCCCATGTTCCGTATGCCAGTGCAGTTGGCAGTTTGATGTATGCAATGGTATGTACTAGACCGAACATTGCACATGTAGTGGGAGTTTTGAGTAGGTATATGTCAAAACCAGGGAAGGAGCATTGGACAACAGTAAAGAGGGTCTTTAGGTATTTGCATGGCACTACCAATTATGGATTGTGCTACCAAGGAAGACCATGATTGGACAGAGTGGTGGAGACACATGGGTTTGTTGATGGAGACTAGGCTGGAGATCTAGATCACAAAATATTCACAAGTGGGTATGTGTTTAACCTATTTGGAGGAGAAATCGGTTGGATGAGCAAAAGACAGGTTGTAGTGGCCCTCTCAACTACAGAAGCTGAATACATGGCAACCACTCATGCACACAAGGAAGCAGTATGGTTACAGAGATTGTGTTCAGGTATTGGGTTGGTACAAAAAGCAGTGAGATTAGAGTGTGACAGTCAGAGTGCAATCTTCTTGGCAAAGAACCTTTCTTATCATTCGAAGACAAAGCATATTGATGTTCAATATCACTTTGTGAGAGACATGGTTGAAGAAAAGAAGGTGTTGCTGGAAAAGGTTGACACTTTGAAGAATGTTGCAGATTCATTGACAAAGTCTATGAGCACAAAGAAGTTCTCCTGGTGTAGAGTAACAATGGACATTGTTGCCTTGGATTGTTGACTATGTAATCCTGTGAACCCCTATATGCAAAGAAAACAACAAGTGGGAGAATGTTGGGTATGTGTTATATTCTTTGCATGTGTGTGTGTGGGCATGTCATATTCGACAACTGCGTCTGACGATCCCAACTTCCTTCGCCCTTTGTGTCATGTGCGACGGGCGCTTTCCTGGGGGGGTCCCAGGTTTGCCTCCCCTAGTTACGCGCAGCGTTTGGGGCAATGCCCCCAAATTTTTTTGGGGGTTTTTTTTGCTATTTTAACGGATTTTGCTATTTTTAGCTGTTTTCTAAATTAATCCCGGATTAAGGGATTAGGGTTTTGGTAGCTACGAAATACCTAAAACATTTTATATATTGTATGGTGAATGGTGAAATTAATACAATTAAGAGTTGAAAGGTGCGACACCAAGGAAGGCTGGTTTTCTCTCGGTTAAGGGTTTCCAGCGTAAATCTCTGTGTACTATGTGTATGAGCCATTGGTTAATTTATGTTTTGCTTAAGAATCTATATGCATTGCTTTACTTCATAGGTTTTGCTTAAGAATCTTTATGATCTGCTTGAAGAATATGCGCCTGTTGCTATTAGCAGGCGTTGACGGATGTGTGCAAAATTCTCCAGCATTTCGTCCCTTTGTCGCGCGAGAGCTTGCTCAAGCAACATGTTAATAGAATATTTTGCTCTATTGTTTTTCTTTTCTGCTGCCGTCGAGGGTTTCTTGGGTGTGCGAGAGTGATTTTCCTCAAGAGAGACAAGCTCAAGACCCAACTGGATATACTCGAACCTCGTTGGGGACATGCACTGCAAAACGATTAAGAGCAGCTTGCTCTGATACCATTGATCCAAATTATTTTTGGAACGAAATGAAAGAATATATATTACAATGAAATGCTCATGAAATTTTCCAGAAGCAGATAAACACAACAATACATGATTTCTATTAATGAAATAATTGTAAAGAGACTGTAAAAATACAGAGTGCAAGACTCGTTAGAATGGTGGCAACTTTATCTTTGAGAAGAGATGTGATGGCTACACTCATTCGTAAGAAGATGATTACAATGAGGCTCTGAAGTCCTTTTTATGATAAACATGAATGCCAAAACCCTAGACATCCAAAAACCTAACCCTAGGAGATGAAACACCAAAAGTCATGTGGGCCCCGTTGGGGTAAGTTAATACATTAACTTCCCGGGGTTGTAACTTTTGCATACAATCTTCGTTTTAGGCGCATGATAGATCGTTTGAAAGGTATTTTCGAGAACTACGTATTATGCCATCAAACTTTGACTTCATCTATAGTTGACTGTGGGAAGCCAAGAAAACACTGTTTAGAGCTCCAAAACGGTCCTAGAAGTACAAAAAGATGTACTGACATGAAAACTTCCAAAATAAGTCAGTTGGAATAGGTGGGCGGCCACCAATATACACCTAGATGCTATGTAGGGCTTTAGGATAGCCCCATAAGTGTAGAACCCACAATTACAAAGAAATGTGCCCATTACAAAGACACATGTTGAACTGAAAATTGTCTAGATGAGCCAGTTGGAATATGGAACAGGTGGGTGGCCACCAATATCCATCTAGATCAGTCAGGAAACTGCCAAGGTAGGAGTCTACAAGAAATATTTGAATTCAATACTCTGATCCATGGGAAGAGATGGATGAAAAAGACACATATTTAATTCAATCAAACCGAAGATTATGATTGTTAGGAAACTGCCAAGGTAGGAGTCAATGATAAATCCTTCCAAGATGGATAGAAGAAAGATTGTGCCCACGAAATTGGTAACAATGTTGGCAAACTTTGGTAAGGAGTAATGCATGTCATTAAGAACATATGTTATAAGGTTTTTTCCCACGGCTGCGATTACCATGATCTTGAAATCCTGCAGACGTGTTCTTTAAAAAAAAGATTATAGTTAGGACATGTTTTTTTTTTTTAAGTTTTCAATCCATTTTATGTTATCATAATTTTGTTGTAATTATGATAACTATCTTCATTATAACTAGTATTACATTTGCATTATTGCAGAAATCTAAAGCATGTATCAATCCTTAAGAGAACAAGAATATAATTTCCATGGAAGGCCAAAACAAGAATGTGTGGTTCACAATATATTTGTACACTCAAATTGTCAAACAAAACTTTGAGAATGAAACAATAAGTCTATTTTGCAAGATCGTAAGTAGTGATCAAATTTGAAGGGCTACTCTTAATTCCAAGTTGAAGGGTATATATTGATTCAATCCTTCCATGATTAAAAGTTGAAAAAGTAGTTGTACTTCAATTGACAAATAAACTAGGTACACACTTCAAAAAAAATATTCTAAATAAAATATTGTCCTTTCACTTATTTAAAATGTTAAAATTTAATGAACAACCAGATAGATAAGTTATCAAATTGGTTTAGCTTGATTGGTTGGGAGGATGATTGTTTTTCTCCCCACCCAAGTTCAAAATCATAATATAAAACTTTAGACACAATCACAAAATCAAACTTTTTTGTGAACGTCACTATAAACCTAAGGATGTAATTTATGTATCCATATGATACATGATCAATGCATCTATGTATCCTTCTTAACCATGGGAGTCATGTTCATTTTATATCTCATTAAAAAAGAAAAAGGTGTAGTAGATCTTGAGGCCTTTGTTGAAGGGTGATTATTCTATCAACATGCTATAAAAGCAACGAAGAGACCCTACTTACATTATAGGCCTATAGGAACATGAAAATCTAGCATGGCTACATCCATTGCTTATTATTTAAGCTAAGATGTTTATGTTTTGGAGCTTCCCAAGATTCGTAGAAACACAAAGCTAAATGAAATTGCTCATTAAGATTGCCAAGTATGTTAATTTTTATTAAGGATATTGATTGTTCACTTTATCTCTCAAACCATGTGAAAATGCACAAAAGAGTGGGATGTTAGAGCATAATCCTAATGCATAAGTTTGATGACAATAAAAATCATGGTACCTTCTCCCTAGCTTTCTTAAGAATCCCAACTAGGTTTAAAAATGTTGTTCCGAGTATTAATGCTACAAAGGATACATCTCCTTGATCATGGGCTTGGGATGAGGCATGGGGAAAGAGAAATATGGGACATTCTCAAAATATTTGCAAAGCATCATCACACCGATGTCAATGTTGCTAGAAACAAGAAGAAGATAACAAATGAAATGACACTATGGCAAGTGTTTGAGGCAAAGATAACAAAGCAGATGGCATTATGGTGAGCGCAGGATTCAAAAACATGAATTATATAAACTAAATGTGATGCCAATTCCTATGTTGGCAGGAATCAACAATTCTCATAACACACGAATTCAAGTGGGGATTCACAAAGACAAGGTGTCTAAGCTTCTTTAGTAAACTTTCATTAAGTTACACATAAAATAGTGCATGTGCCAATACGATGGTAGAATATTTGTCTATGCGTGTCAAGCTATGATGGATTTCATGTTGTGGAAGGGTACATCGTATTAGGGAATAGATAAGAGCCAACTAGAACATAGATGATTTTAGTCTTTAGATTCCAAAGGCAAGTATATGGTAATGACCCAATGCTCGTTGACCAACCAAGCATTGGAAGTGAGGAGATTGATGGGTAATTCAAACTATGACCCTTCTATTGACATTTTATGATATTTGTTGTCCTTCATAAATGACAAGTGATTTAAAAAATTTACAATTTTTTGGAAGGGTGTTTTTTTAATTACCCTTTTAGGACAGTTTTGAACCCCTTGGAAGGGATAGGAAGGGTTCAATTTAGATCGCTGAGACTTGCAAGATCAAATAGGAAGTTTCTGCCAATACATTTTCATTAGTATTCGACGTACAGATTCCTGCCTACCAGTGATACATGGACGAGTATCAAATAAATCTTAGTCATATACATTTCGACACTTGCACTTTAATACCCAAAGCCCTTATTGTCATGGACTGTCAACCTTGCATTAAATGGCGAGATATAAATGTTGATTCACTAACAAATCACTTAATGTTCATGTCTAATCATGATTGACAGAACCAAGAACCTAGCCATCACATTTATAATACGGCTCTAAAGTTTATAT
>ML812225.1:14791-40488 GCA_009831015.1 Picea engelmannii
TAAATTATTGGTCATGTCAATCAACTGTAAACTAGACTGGGTTTTGATGGAACAGATAACTCCATCTGCGGGAGCGGTGGAGGATGATTTTGATGGATTCGTTGATGGACGAGGAGCATTTGGAATCAATTCATACAAAGTACCGGATTAGGAATAAACCAAGTCCATATATTGGGCATGAGCAATGGCTTACTCTTCTATAATGAAACCACCCATGGCTACGTCATGAGCGATCAAAGGTAAAAGAGATTTGGTGAACCATTCAACCATCAATTGGTCGGGAATGGTTGCTTTGATCAACCATCATCATCGTCTCCACTCATGAATATGATTAGAGATGTGTATGGAGTTGGTATGACGAAGGGAGGTTGAAATTTTTGTGACGGTTTCGTAGTGGATAGGTAATTGGAAGTGTGTGAGAAAATCCATGGAAAGTGAATTAAAATCTTAAAAATTTCCGCGTTGTAATTCAATGTACCATTTAGTCGTTGTACTCGTAAGTGTACGCTGGAAAATATGTGACCAGATAAAATTATCCAATATTGAATTTGATGAACACCATAGATGAAAATTCATAACATGGTTATTAGGGTCTTCATCAAGTTTACCGTCAAATTTCAGAATATCAAAAAGCAATTTAGCAGGAATAACTGACCAAAAAGGAGAATGTAATATGGGATCATTAGTTAATCTCGAAAGATCCAGTATATGTAGAGTGGCTAAGAACGGTAGCTATCGATTGAATTGTGGTTGATATTGGAGTGGGATAGGGACACCAGTAGGGTCATAAATTGGTTAAGGTGGATAATTGTAGCCATCAAGCCCTCCCATATGTTGTTTTTTTTTACCAGCAAAGGTAGGATTTATTTGTTGAGGAATGTGCATAAAAGGAGAAGGGAAACCCATTTGTCCCTGGGGAGGATAACCAGTGTAACCTGGGGGAGGATAGTTCTCTTGATTAGCTTGATGTGGATAACCAGGTTTCCCTTGAGGAGGGTAACTAGGTGTAAGGATTTGGCCTTTGGGGAGGAAAAGATGATTGACCTTGAGGACCCTAAGTGGGATTTGGGACTCCTAGGAAAGGTTGTCCAGAATCTAGTCTAGAAGGATTGGGATTTGGGATTCCTCCTTGCAGACTAGGGTTTGATGGCCCTCCCTAATGTGGTTGATGGAACTGGCCTCCTTGGGGTGGTCCCCGGCATTGTGGGGGATTTCCAGTGAATGAAGGTTGATATTTTCCCCCTGCCATTGGTTGGGTAGCAATTGGGGTATGACCAGTAAGAGGGGGTTTCCCTCCAGTCAGAATTTTCATATTAGAGGAAAGTTTCCCCCTGGTAGGGATTTTACCCGTAGTTGGGTTTAGTTTTGTGGAAGGGTTTTGCATTATGTGATGTGAAGATGTCCCAACAGGATTCTGTGGAGTATATGAAGTTGTAGCTTGAAGAGGGATGGGAGGTATAACTATCAAGGTACTTTTCAATTGACTCGGTAAAATGACTCATGCTTCACTTTGGAATTTTCTTGAAGTTGTAGA
This sequence comes from Picea engelmannii, assembly GCA_009831015.1. Classification (NCBI taxonomy): domain Eukaryota; kingdom Viridiplantae; phylum Streptophyta; class Pinopsida; order Pinales; family Pinaceae; genus Picea; species Picea engelmannii. Next base: position 16,326 of record ML812225.1, read on the forward strand.
AATATTGATTGTTGGTTCGACGGGACGGTCAATGGGCTGACCTGATGGTCCTACCTCTACACCAGTAGTGGTAGAGGCATGTGGAGGGTCAAAGAATGTTCGACTAAAATTAATTTTTTCGTAAATATCTCGTCTCGATGGAGTTTTTCATATTAAACAAACAAGAGTTTGATGTGGATCTACCATTTTAGTGGAACAGATAGGGGTAGTGTATTCTTTGTTAAAATTCGGTTGTATCGATTCCATATCTAATTGATTATATGGCCTTGGTGGCAGGCGAGGGTAATCTTCTACTATAACATTAACTCAGGAGTCCAATAGGACAAGTAGTGGATCGAGAGGAACTTGCAAAGCGGGGTTTATGGGAAAGGTGGAACCTTCCTCTATCATAATTAAGGCTCTCTCAAGATTTTCTAGCAAAGGAGTAGCAGCACTCCCAGCATCTGAATGGTTCTCAACCTCTTCACGGTAAGTGTCTTTAGGTGAGTTAGGAGGTAACGCTTTGTATCCTTCTGGAAGAAACCCTTGCATCCTACGTGATTTACAAAGACCATTATTGACCACAGTACCAATTTTTAAGACAACTTAAAGTAAACAAACAACACTCGCTAAAAAATCTAGAAAACCAACAAGCAAGCAATGCCTTATCTCAATGAATGTACTAGTTGGTGATGAAATCCAACATTGCATGATCAAAGTGAGAAGGGGCTAGGATATGAGCAGGTGGATTGGTTACGTTGGCAGCCTGATTAACACACTTACACCTTGCTGAAAGATTCCTCATGGTTTTACCCGTGGGTTACCCTCCAAGGAGCCCAAGTGAGTTTGACCAATGTTTGTTCCAGGTATAGCAAAGTGTTATCACTAAAATTTCGTCCGCAAATGGTTACAAAAATCCAGCATCTTCAAACAGTTATGAGGTCACCCATGGACCAAAATTACCACAAAAGAATTTCCAAAAGGTCCAAAACTATACAACCAATTATAAAATTAAGGTGCGTTATGACTACACAGGGCGTGCGCGCACATGCGCAAGCCATAAATGCACAAAAAGCGCACATGTGCATGATGCGCGATTATGGTCGCTAAAAGCCGCGCACACTTGAGAACGGTGCATTTATGAGATTGGTCAGCCTCCCACCCACTTTTGGTTCAGCTTCCAAGTTGATTTGACATCCAAATCTCGGCTGAATCCGAATGGGTGGTTGGTCAAAGACCTAAAAATGCCCTAAACAACCCCTTTTCACACTAAAGTTGGTTGCACAATACCTCAAAGTGGTGTTATAAAACAAGGCCATGGGTGCACTACATTTTCAAGGAATTCATTTGCAAGGTTATGCTGCTGCTATTCTCTTGGGGAATCCTCTTTTCTAATCAAGAGCATACTAGCATCATTACATTTGGGCAATCCATCTCACCTCTTGAGTGGATTAGCTTGGGATTCTTTCAACATTTCTTTCAAGTTTCAAAGTTGTAAGAAGAGCTTAGTTGTGGGAGTCCAAGAGCCCTCCCTTGGAGGAAGAAGGGACCCAAATTCCTCTTTCTTCTTGGTGTTTTCTTTTCACTAATATAATCCTTGCCATTGGTGACATGAGTCTTGTTTGTTTCTTATTCTTATGTCCTTATGCTCAATAGTTTAGTTGTTCTTTTCTTTTCTAGTTTAATTCTTAGCTTAGTCTTTTATGTTTGTTTTTATAACCCTTTCCTTTACTACTGTCTTTCTTAGCTAACCCAACTAAGCTTGTAAGCACCTCTGTTTTTCTCATTTAGGTGACAAAAGAGACGCAACAAATTTGCGACTCCACTGGGGAAAGGTATCAATTTCCTACCCCATTTGGGTTTTTCTACCTCTTCTTTTGGTTTATTTAACCTGCAGGTACCTTAACTGGCCCAATCCGACCTGCAAAACATCCAATTCAAAGTTGAATTGAGAGAATTCCATTCGAAATTTTCTTCACGGCCATGTGACAGGTGTGTGCGGTTTTATTGGCCCACAGTCATGCATCGTGCGCACGTGCGCTAAAATTACTGTGTTTCTCAGTGCCCTCTGTGCACCTACGCCCAAAAGTCTGTTTTGATTTGCACATTGGCGCTCAGTGCGCCTCTGTCTACACTGAGACCCGCGCACCTATGCAGAAAAATATACATTGTAATCTTTTTTGTGATTTGGGGAAGGCCCCTAGCCTTCTTAAAAAATGATTTCATGCATGTTGTAATCTCCACCACTGTTTGCACCCAATTCTTCACTAGGTGAGCAAATAAAGGGTGCTTACATGCCCAGTTGGGTCTTGCTAGGCATGACAGCTGTAGAGGAAAGGGTTAGAGAAATAAAAACAAAAACAATAAACAAGAACTAAACTAAAACAAACTAAAACTATGAGCATATAAGAAAGAAATAACAAACACAATGGACCAATATCACCAATGTTTTTAGGCTGATCAATTGATGAAATCCAAAGCACAATGAAGAAAGGGAACTGTGGTTCCTTCTTCCTCCAAAGGAAGGCTCTTGAGGCCCTCACAAACTTGCTCTCCTTACAATAAGAAAATGAGAATGATGGTGAAAGAACTCAAGGCATATCCACTCAAGAGAGGGGTGGATAGCTCAATGAAATGGTGCTAATGTGTTATTTTCAAGGAGTGAGTCCTTAAAACAATATAAGCAGCATAACATTACATGTAATTCATTGAGAAAATGATGGTTCTTCATGGCTTTTTATAGCATAGCATTGGGTGATTATGTAACTCCTTTGAGGTGTGAAAAGGGGCTCTTTAGGGCTCAATTAGGTCTTTGACCAGCCTACCATGCGGATTCAGCTCAGATTTGATGTCAAATCGGATTGGGAGCTGATCCATTAGTGGTTGGGAGGCCGACCAATTTCAATAAATGTGTCGTTTAGCAGGTGCACGAGTTTTTGTGCCAACAGCCGCGCGTCGTGCGCTCATGCGCTAATTGTACATTGTTGTTCCGCGCATGTGCGCGCACACCCAGATTATGTAAAGCGCCCTTCAATTTTTGGTTACTTTGTATTGTTTTTGACCCTTTTGCAATGATGTGGATGTGATTCAGTGCCATGAATAGCTTCATTCCTGTTTTGACGATGCTGAGTTCTTGTCGCCATGTGCGGACGAAATTTCAGTGATAACAGATGCCCCCTGATGGATGAGGTTAGGAGCATACGTATAGCTGAAATCCATCAACGTTTCTTTTACTGAGAATGTTGTGGTAAGAGAGAGCAAGAGTGGGACCCTGTAGAGTAATCCTTTGGAGAAGAAAGGAACTGGTAGAACCCGACCTTCCATAAGGTTCGTAACAATATACAACTGTGTACAAACGAGGCGGGCATGCCCCATGCTCGTGTTATGTAACTCTGAAAAAAGATGATTGAAGTGTTGGTGTAGACAACTGCAGCACCCTCGGGGGCGGTAATGATAAAGGCAGAAGACAATTTTGCAAAGGAACATACTCTGAACAATAGGCAATGATCGCAGTAATAAGCAACGATGATAATGTGGGCATTGATGGCTCGACCGAGTCCAGAGGTCTTCGGCAAGTGATAATAATAACTGCAATAGTCGCAAAGTAAGACCCACCGTAACATGAGAAAGTGTTGGTGTCAAATGTTATGGGGGTCAACGACAGCAGGGAGAAATGGTGTTTCCCCCTGTGTCATCCGAGATCTCTCATTGAATGGAAAATGAGAATCAAGATACTGTCGCCCTTCTGGAAAATTGTGTTGATGTCGACAAAAGGGGGACGCGACTCCCAGAAGAAAAGGGCTTCGCGGAATCTACTGTGGTGAGGAAGTGGCAGAGGTACATGGACGAAGTTAATAAGTGGGAAGACTCAAGACTGCCCTTGGTTGGAGGGTGTATGATATAATGAGTGGCCGCAACCGTGTGACAAGATCGAGTGTCAGGGGGACGACAAGACCAGTGATAAGTTGTGCCAGAGGCGGGACAAGGTGAACAAATTCAGAGGGTAAAGGTAAGTGACCTGGGTAGTACTCTGAAGATATGGACGATGCCGGCAAGGGTAAATGAGAAGTAATGCTTCAACCAAGGGTGACATGGGTTGTGTGTGGCCAAAAGGAAAGCAGGTCGCCAACAGTGACGACAAAAGAAAATAACTGGAAATAAAGGCGTTTGTACAATAAATAATGAATAAGTTTGGAAAAATGTACAAATACAGAAACGGGTTCCCCAGTGTGAAATGAGTGCCCCAGGGAAGGCAGAAATTTCTTGGAAAACTGATGAAGGGCGGGGGGGGCCATTGGTGAGTTTCTGTATGAGGTAGGTGAAATGAAGATAGGTTCACAGATGGGCAAACTGATGGTGGATGAAGTGGTGGGTTTGTGATCCTGCGGAGGTGCAGGTAAAAAGAACATAACCATAAAGTGATGATCTGGGAGTCCATATGGGAAGCTAGCAAAATGAGCAGAAGAATTATGTGGTTGATCTGCAACATGATGAAAGACTACCAGGACTCCCATCCCTAAAGGGTAATGAAGAACAGCATGAGTGTCAAAAGTACAAAAAGGTGCTATGAATGAGACAACTCATGTGGGTAAGAAAGCTACCGGGTACCAGTACTGAAGGGGTAAAGATAGAGGCGTGAGTACTGCAGAGCCGGAAAGGGGTATCCTAAAGGCCAATATCAGAGAGTGTGACTGGAAATGTAAATGCAATACAACGAGAGAGACTACATGCCAGTGCTGAGTATATACCTGAAGGAATGATGTTGAGGGATGATGATCAAGTACCTGCACATAGAACAACCAAATACCCAAAGTGAACTATATCTGAAGAGAATCAAAGATATGAGCATGTATTTGACAAATGTAACTATGCGCGTGCATACCTGACCATAATATGAGAAAAAAAAAAAGGCGCCCCGGGGGCTCAGGATGAAAAGTGGCCCAGGGACAACTGTGATGTAGGCGGCGGGATGTTGATCCTGTGGCTGAAGACGATTCGAAAAATGGACACCTTAGTCTCCCGGAATGTTGGGTGGAAGTTTGGCAAAAGCCCTATATATAGTTGTAGGGCCCACATTGCCACCTCATTTGTACCTGTTGCTACAGTGACTGGACGAGCAGATATGGCGGCAGATGCCGCAGGTCATACTCTGATACCCCTATGTTGGGGTGGACTTCCAGGACGATCTGGACATGGTGCTGCCTCCTAGGGAGGTATTTGACCATCGAGGTATGATGAGTTTGTGTATGTTTTTTATTTATGTTATCTTTTTGATATACCAGTTCATATGTGACATAGACACTGATACGATCGTTTGTTTGTTGTTTGGTGTATGTGCATATTTGGCACCTCGCGGGCGTGAGGTGGAGTTGCAGAGAGTGTCGACGCAGCAAGAGCCGGAGAGACTTCCACGTGGAGAGAGGCGGTGGTAGGATGAGGCCGTTGGGTGACCTACAGAGCCTGAGAGGGTGGTGAGGAGGCGCTGGTACGATGACCCGGGTGCGGGGCCATCACATGTTGCTCTGGCGGTAGCCGGAGTAGATTTGGATGATATACGCCATCGTCTTGAGATGGTGTTGCAGGACGTGCCTGAGGGCATGTGGATCTGTATGCAGGACGAGGGGTTCCTGGAGTAGTGCATCGGATTACCGCCACCATGGCGGGGTATAGTGCGATGAGCAGTTGTTCTTGTCGCGATGACTAGTGGACGCTTGCAGCCAGGGCAGGAGGGTCCTGCAGGTGTTCCACCACCACCGCCTGGGGCAGGTGGGGGGGGGCCACCACCGCCTCCTAAGGGAGGGGCAACTGGGGGTGCGATAGAGACACCCTGATTGTATATTGTATATTTTTTGATTGTATATAGGCTGGTGAGCCGATTTTTGTACCAAGATGTGGCACAGGCCTGCGGGCCGATGTATTTTTGTATGTAAACATTCGGATGGACGGATAGGCCTTGAGATATATATATATGAGTATACATCTTTTTGAGATCCAAATGTTGTTTACATGTGTTTTGTGTTGATGATGATGATGTCTATTCAATCTATATGCTGTGACAGGATGTATGAGATGTTTATGTATGTGTAGCTTGATGTGATATATTCCAATCTAACAGTGTGTTAGCTATTTTAGTTGTTGTTTGATTCAACTGTCTTGGGATATGTGTAAATGTAACGAAATCAAAATGTCGAGATAATAATCTAACCTGCAGGTATTTGCGAAAGAGGCACGGATCGCGTACACGGTAAACATTGTTGAGCTGGAGAACAACTAGTTGAGAGTCGAGGAAGACGCTAAGGTGACGAATATGATGGTGTTGGGCATCGGTTAGGAGGCCAATGACAGCAGTGTATTCGTCTTGGTTGTTGGTTGCTGGTCCCAAACATATGCTGCTTGAATGTAGCATTTCATGTGAGGGGGTATATAAAGCCCAAGCCGCCGAAGCAAGATTTTGTGTCCAACAGCTGGCGTCGTCGGTGTACCCAATGTGGTAGGCTGGTGGAGGAAGCATCTGTCAATAGCACAAAGGATAGTTTAGATGAGAGAGGAAAAAAAGATTAAAAACGCTAAAAAAGAAAATAACCTAAAGTAGCATGACTACATTTAAGCATAAAATTTCTTGAGGTATAACCCATTGACGGGTTCTTTGAGCGAGAGGCCTTCGGGGGAGGCCATGTTGGATGATGTAAGGGCCATGCCAAAGTGATTCGAATTTTCCATGGCCAAAGGTATCATGAGCGATATCATAGGCCAGGACAAGGTCGCCTTCGCGAAATGATCGAAGGTTGACATGGCGATCGAAGGTAGCCTTGGATCGTTTTTTAGCTGCCTCGTTGTTCTGTAATGAGGATCGACGATCTTCATCCAGAGACTCCAAGTTCAGCAAGCGCTGCTCCATCAGAGCAGTGTCAGGTAAAAGCTCAATTGCGGTGCGTAGGGTGGGAATTTCGCATTCGATGGGAAGAGTTGCCTCGACCCCATGGACTAAATGAAATGGCATGAAACCTGTAGCGGTCTTTACTGTCGTTCGATAAGCCCATAGCGCGGAAAATAACATATGATGCCAATTGGTTTTATGTTTATTAACCATGCGTTGTAACATGGTCTTGAGGACTTTGTTCACTGCCTCGACCTATCCATTTGACTGAGGGTAATATGGTGAGGCAAACTCGTGAGAGAAGCCTAGCCGAGATGAGAGTTCAACGAAGATCTCATTCTCGAAGTGTTTCCCATGATCGGAAACAAGTTGGAGTGGTACGCCAAAACGGGATATGACGTGGTTAAAGAAGAAACACATTGCATTGTCAGCGGTGTTGTTGAAAGTGGGCATAGCTTCGGCCCATTTGGTGAAGTAATCCACGGCGACAACAATGTATTTGTGCCCATTGCTGGAGGGGGGATTACAAGTCATAAATTCGATGCCCCATTTACAAAAGGGGCCCGCGGTAATGACGAGGTGAAGAAGAGCGGGGGGAACGCGGGCTTTGTTGGCATAGAGCTAACATTGCTCACATCGTTTCATGGCATGAATGCAATCGTGAAACAAGGTAGGCCAAAAATAACCAGCTCAGATAATCTTCTGAGCCGTGGAAATACCTGAAATATGGCCCCCACATGCGCCATTGTGGCAGTCATTTAAGACTCTATCGGCCTCGTCAATAGTCAGGCAGTGACGAAGAATGGTGTCGACACCCCATCGATATAGGATGTCGCCGATAAGGAGGTAGCGGGGGGGCTGATGGTGAATGCGCCGACGATCATCTCGTGATAGGTGATTACCGAACTTTTGAGTTCGTAGGTAGACGAGGAGGTCTCCATACCAAGGATCATTTGAGGCGATGTAAAAGAGATGTTCGTCAGGAAGGTCGGTGTTGACGGGGGGACTGGTGGTGTCAGAGGGAAAGGTCGTGACAAGTTTGGCGAGAACGAGGGCCTTCTTACTCTTAGGTGTTGAGAACTCGAGGTCATACTCCTAAAGGATAACGATCCATTGAGCGAATTTGTTGTTGATTTGTCGTCGGCTGAGCAAATATTGCATAGAGTTGGAATCTGTGACGACCTTCGTGGTGCGAAGAAGAATGTAATGGCGCAGTTTCTGGACTGCGAGGACAACTGCAAGAGCAAGTTTCTCTTTGTGTTTATACTTCAAGGGTGGCCCTGAGAGGTTCTTACTAACGTAGTAAATGACGTGTTCACGATTTTCATCTCCGAGCTGGATGAGGACACCGGCTACTGATACAGCTGATGCTGATACGTAGAGAATGTAGTCATGATTGTAGTCCAGTGCACTAATCAAAGGTGCATTTGAAAGCGCTGCTTTAAGATCGTCAAACGAATGTTGGGCATAATCGTTCTAGTGAAAGGGGATGTCGTGATGTAATAAGTAGAGGAAATTGTGTGCACGTATGGTGTAATCTGGAACAAAGCATCTAAGGAAGTTCGCTTTGCCCTGTAGACTCTGTAGTTGTCATAAATTCCGAGGAGGTGGAATTTCGGTGATGGCTTTGACTTTAAGGGGGTCCACGGTAATACCGCTTTGGGAAATGATAAAACCGAGGAGGCGCCCTGTGGTGACGCAGAACACACACTTGAGAGGGTTCAAGCGGATGTTATACGGACGACACCGTTGAAAGATGATTCGTAAATCATCGAGGTGTTGGGTACGCTTCTTAGATCGATCGGTGAGGTCGTCCAAGTAGGTGAGGATGATTGCGGCCAGATCATGAAAGATGTCTGTCATGGCCCGCTGGAAAGTTGCGCCGACGTTTTTTAGGCCGAAGGGCATGACACGATATGAAAACGTACCCCATGGGGTAATGAATGTGGTTTTATATTGATCAGCTGGGTGAATTTGAATTTGGTTGTAGCCAGAGAATTCGTCCATAAAGGAAAGAGCCTCGTGGCCGGCGCAGTCATCGATAATCTGATCGATGAAAGGCATTGGGAAGTTGTCCTTGGGACATGCGTTATTGAGATCGCGAAAGTCGGTGTAGATGTGGATAGAGCCCTGTTTTTTGTCGACGGGTACAGGGTTAGAAACCCATGAAGTGTAAGCAATGGGGTAAATAAACCCGGTCGTACGTAATTTATCAATTTCGGCTTTGATAGCCGCGGCCTTAGATGGGTGTAGCGGTCGTTGTTTCTGGCGAAATGGTGTGATGTCAAGCCAGGTGTCGATGCGATGCTCGACAATAGAGGGATCGAGGCCATGCATCTCCGTGTATGACCAGGCGAAAATATCCCTATATTCCTGGAATAGGGATTTATATGCGGCAATTTCTTGAGGAGTGCAAGCAGCTCCAATGATGATCTCTTCGACGATGCCCTCTTTAATGGAAATGTTGATTTTGATGGTGGGGGAAATGTTAGCCAGATTACCTTCTTCAAAGGCATCAGGGGCAAGAATGGGATTGTTGAACCAATTGATAGGCCCGGATGGGATAAAATATTTGGTTTTGACCACGTAAATGGGGTTTTGGTTAGGAGGCATGAGGGCTTCCTTTGGAAGGAAGAGTGCACGATGATGTAGTGCGTCCCAAGGAGAGTCTGGGTGTTGTAGCTCTTCTAGTATTTCTTCGTCGCATTGAAAACGACGAGAATATAATGGATCGTGAGGACTGATCTCAGCTCTAGTGTGATTTCCCCCTGCTGGGGAAGAAATGGGAGTGGTATGAGCAGATGATGAGGGTTCACTCGTCATGAACCATATGTTGAAGCACTGAGGGGTATCCGTGGTGGTTGGATGGAGAATCTCCGCAGGGGAATGAGCAGGAGAGTTGGGAGGGTTACGGGGTAAATCCTCATATACGCCATCTAAGAACCAAGGAGGCATTGGGAGTGCCTCGGGTTCAGGTGAAATGACATGAACATCCTCGAGTGGCAAGGTAATGTCAATTACCGCTGCTGCGAGTTGGTGACGCAGGGTCAATTGACGTTGCCTGTATGAGAGGATTATTGACACTGGTATGTAAAGTGAGCCAATGAATCGCAAAGAGAGCAAGGGCATCTCATGCGTTCATTGACTGTAGTGGTGACATAGAGAATGTCGGTGATGTTTGACGAGGATGTAGCAGGGCATGGGTTGTTCTGAAAATTCTGGCACACAACAGCTAATGTCTGCCGGAAACATGGCAGTACTGGGCAATGATGAGTGTAATGGCCATACTCGGAACAGATAGCACACGCGAATTTGGTCCTCAATGCTTTACTACTGGAAGGTTGGGTGGTAGTCGTTGGACTAGCAGTAGTGATGGGTGTGGTGGGAATTTGATTGATTGGAATCAAATTCCGTAATTCCGGTAGTGATGGGAAGTTGTTGGTTTGGTGACCCTCTTTCTCACATAATGCGCAAGGTGGTGGAATGCGCTGAGGAAGTGGAGCTGTGGGCTCCTTGTTCTTTCTCCTGCCCCCAGCTGTAGCAGGGGGGGTAGGGAGTATGGGGGGAGTGGGGGTGAGGACAGGAACCGTCATGGGGAGGCCTTCTTGTGGGCGAGGGACCATCTCAGGTGGATGTAAATACCACACTGGGATTGCTAACACCATATTGGGTAGTGTGAGCGTTGCGGCTACCTGGAAAGCTTCTATACCGAGTGGAGGGTAAAAGAAGGGAATTTTAGTGAGGGGTCGGGAGACTGTCTCCCAAATGGGACTAGGCCCTTGAGAGGGTGTGGATTCGTGGACTGTGGGGGTCGACGGGTTTGCAGGAGGCTCCTGTGAGAGTGATGTTGCGACTATTGAGACGTCAGGAATGACAGAAGCTTCCTGAGGAGGATGAGCATCCTCCGTGTGAATTCCGTTAGAGGATACGACGCATACCTAATTAGGGGGAAGGAGTGGTGGTGCTCCATGGTACGTCCCTAACAAGGATGGATCTTTGAAAATCCCAGGACCCATCTCTACTAGTGGATATGCATCTCTGTTGGTGTGAATGAGGGGAAAAATGTTATCGAGATTGGCAGATGGGTTTGGCTCATAATGTGAGACTTGGTCAATGGTCACAATCTTTTCGTTGAGGGGGAACATGATTGTCTGAAAGACGGATGATGCCACTGCCTTCATAGCATACATGTAGCTACGTCCAAACAAGATATTGTAATCGAGTTGGGCGTCGATAACTTCAATGTCAATGAGGATAGTTTTTCCCCCGAGTTCCACGGGGACATTTTGAAAGAGCCCTTCGGGAGATGATGGTCATCCATCATAAGCTCGTAATGTGATGGCGGAAGGAATGAGTTACGGGGAACTAAGCTTCTGCCATACTGTTTTGGACATGATGCATGTAGATGCCCCCTCATCGATGATACACCGATGGACGGTGATGTTCCGTATTTTTACTGGTATTTGAATAGCGACTAAGGCGGGAAGACGAGGTTCACAGCTATCAAGGTCAAAGGTGATGAGTCGAGTATCAGCAGGGTCGACTGTGCCTAAAGAGGAAAGTAGAGATTTTTGTTGTGTAGGACAAGTTTGGAGGACTTCCAAGACTGACATGGCAACCGGGGATTGTGCTAAGTCATCTACTAAGCTGTAGTTATGAGCGGCCCTAGCCTGTGGGTTGTGGACATTCCTACACAACGAGATGCGAGGAATCGTAATGGTGGTTCAGTGGAAGGGCGAGGGATCACCAACAGGGGTCCCGTCGGTGTAGGGTTTGTCTCAGAAGAGATAGGAGTAGATTCGGCTGGTGTCTGATACTGACGATTACGTGTTTGCATAAGAACTTCCTCCTCACCGGTGAGGGTTCGTTCTGTTGGATTGTTGGGGTTGTGATATTGGCCCACTTGAGGTGGGGGATGCTACGTGTACTGTTGGGTGTTTATCACACCTTGATGTGGGATAGGATTTTGCAGTACGGCGGGAGGGGGTTGTTGCGAGTATTGTTGTTGTGCCTGCTGAGGGGCAGGTTGCGCTGGGGAGGGTGGAAGGCTTCCAGAGTCTTTCAACATTTTAAAATCAGTGATCTGGGGGCAATGGTGAGTGTAGTGACCAAACACACCACAAAGAGCACAAGGGTGGATGGTTTTAACATTATTCCACCCTTGGCATTTGTTGTTATTGCCCCCCTGGGGGTTTTGGTTCCCTTGGTTCTGGTTGCCCCCAGTGGGTTGATGTTGTGGGGGTTGATTCCCGCCTTGACCAGGGTTGTTTTTATTCCTGTTCTGTCCTTTCTTCTTGGCATTGTTCAAAGGGTTGGTTGTATTCAACTGTTCGAAATTTTGGTATTGTTGAGCAGCAGAGGGTTGAACAAAATTTACCCCCGCATGAGGATGTGGGGGAGCCATGGGTTGTGGAGGAACAGGAAACGGGAAGTATGGATTTTGTGGTGGTACCGATCCATAAGGTATATAGGAAGGTTGAGTGCTTTCACTAGTACTATAAGTTGATCTTGAGGGAGTACCACTGTTTGTGNGGTTGTTGATAAGGGGGTGGGGGGTAATAAGGAGTGCCCCCATATGCCGGTGGGTATTGAGGTGTTCCATACATCGGTGGTGGTTGGGGTTGTGGACCATGGTGTGTGGTGGCACCTATTAGTCTGTCTGCTGAGTGAGACATCCCTGGTTTGTATTGACCAAATGGCACAGGTTTTGGAAGATCAAGAAGTACTGTGTATAAATATCCTGACTGTGCATAAATGAGGTCATATTGTTGGGCTTTCTTGATGGCTTCCTCTTCGAATTGAGGGAAGGTGGAAGAGACATCTTTTCCAAGGAGAGCGACAAGTGATCTAAGAAACCAGTCTAGACATTGTTGTTTGGTGGTTTCTGCTTTACACAAACTACGTTGCCTACGCCACTCATGAATGTGGTCAGCGATGTGGGTGGATGAGGTCTGTTTGAAGTTAGACAGTAGTTCTAGACCATTGTCATGGCGGATGGGTAATTGGAAGAAAGTTAAGAATGCTTTGGCCAAGGACTCAAAGGTTGTGTGAGACCCTGATTTTTCTTCGACATACCATTTGGTTGATGGGCCAGTGAGTGTGCATTGAAATAATCGCAGTCTGAATGAATCATCCATAATTCTATTGGAAGAACACCATAGATGAAAGGTCATGACATGGTTGGTAGGATCATCTCCTGCCTTCCCTTCAAACTTTGGTATGTCTGAAGGAAGTTTGGTTGGCATGGGCCATGTGGTGTCATGCAATATAGGATCATTGGTAAGCTTGGTGAGATCCGGTATGTTGAGAGAGGCCAAGTATGGCATCTTTAGTGGGGTGGCAGGAATAGTGCCAGCCATAGTGTGTTGTGAACCTGACCCTTGATGGGGACTAGGTGGGTTGGTGCTCCCTCCTTGAGAGGAAGTGGGTCCCCCGCTTCCGTGCAAAGGAGAGCGAGTGAATGTATGACCTTGGGAAGTCGACCCAAGTAAGGTAGAACCAAGAAAAGTTGATCCTAAGATGGTAGCACTCATTGGAGTGTGTGAAGGAGGTATCGATGAGCGGGTACGACTAGAGATTCCCCCTAATATAGGAGGAAGGTTGAGCAAGCGTCGTGAACGACGGGGGTTCTGTGGTTCCCCTATGATGTCAGACTAGTTGTGTGAAAATGTGTGCAACAAGTGGTGAGAGAAATATAGAACCAAGAGTCTTTGTTGTGATTTTTTTTACACAATATATATATCAAAGTCAAACTGTAATCATATGTGTATCATACATAAATGAAAAAGAAGCATATATGTGGGTAAGAGGGTTTTGTCCACGTGGGAGAATCAAAAGAAAGCAAATGCTCGTGTCCTAGAAGATGTAACGTCCTTCCTCTCAAATAGCACTAGGCCTTCCAATAGTACTCAACAGTGGGGTATGAAGTCACTGGAAGAGAAACTAGTGAAGGATGAAATAACTGGTTATAATGAGGGGTAGAGGGGGCAATATCCCAAAAGAGCTGGCGATACTTCCCAATAGCCACCCAAAATCCAATCAAGGTGCAATTGCAGCCCACAACCACCACCTGGGTAGATGTCCTAAAGTTGGTCACTAGGTACCTCGGTCCAAGTGCGGCATTTAGATTTTTGGCCTAAGAAATGGGTCACGGGCTGGATCTCATCCAAGAGGTGGGTGCCTCAAGGGGGGATGCACAGAACAACCGGACCTCGGCCTTCGACCCTTCACGGGTATCTCCCTGCCTTATGGTGATTGGAACACTAGACTTGGAGGATTTGAAGTTCCCTATTTGTCAACTTCTATGTTTGAAAATGTGAGAACCAGATAACGAGGGGTTATTTGGATGCCTACCCCCGAAATCCTACCTAGACTAAAATTTTCTTTTGGCACCTCCTGTGGAGGACAACTTAGTGATTTTTTAGAAATATTTTAGATGAAGTTTTTTTGTGAGGCTAGGGGTGAAAAACCAACCTCATTTGATTAAAAATGGGAGTGGATAGTCCTATCAAGAAAATATGGGGTGTTTTCATAATCCCTTTGGAGGAAACCTACTTAGACCTCCACGTTTCGAGAAGAGGCTATGTGAGTGCAAAAGTGACTTTTGTGTGTGAGTGAAAGTGTACCAAATTTTAGTTATTTAGATGTCACCTTGATGCATGTGGACTTCTCTTGGTCCTTTACAAGAGTTTGATTACCTAATTAGCTAGATGTCATTGGTACAACCTTGCGGAATTTTAAAATCCCTAGGAAACTAGCATGTGGACATGTGGTCCGTTACTATCCTTTATCTCCCTATGTGTGAGTTAATCTAGAAAAAGCATGAAAACTATCCTAGATTGAACATGTGGCCCGTTACAAACCTTTAAGCTCTCCTAGTTTTTTTATCTAAGAAAGCAAAATTCCAACCACTATCCTACTTTTGTGACATGTGGGCATGTATGGGCCCGTTAAAAATTTAGGATATGTTTGAAAAATGAAACTAAGAGGGGTCCCAAAAGGGCCTTTGTCCTCTCCTAAAATTTCTTTGAATTTTGTTAAGGGAGATGAAATCATTTTCGCAATCATTTTCTGGTTCTCAAGATCGCTTGATGGCACAAGAGAAGAGCATACTCAATATTGTTACTTCAATTTCTAGTCCCAAAATGTGAATTAGGTGTGATTAAGTATGATTTTCCAACTTAGATTATAAATCAAAGCAAGCCATCCATGTGGCAGAAAGAAAATAAGGGAAAATGATTTTTATCCACCTAAGTGCCTATGTTTGCTTGATTATCCCCTTTATAAGTTGAGGGGCCTAAGTGGTGCAGTATTTAGAGCATGCATATCATCATTCTTAAGAAGGAAAATGATTTCCCCCACATCCAAGACCTTACAATGTGAAATTAAGATCAAATGCGCGCCCACTAGTTCATACACAGGCGCACAGAGCGCATGGGCACTATCTGAATTGAGACAGAAAGCACATGCGCGCAGAGAGAAATTGTTGAACAGGCGCATGCACGCACGATGTGCGTCTGTGGGGTGGAATACCCGCGCGCCTGTGGCAAATGGCCGAGAAGAAAACTCCGGATGAATTTCTTCCAATTCTCTTGTGAATTGACTGGTTAGCAGGTCGGCAGAGGCCGGTTTGTGAACCTGCAAGTTAATGAAATCAAAAGGAAAGCAAAATAAGACCAAATGAGGGAGGAATTGATACCTTCTCCCCAGTATGGTCACCAATCTGTTTGCACCCAATTCGTCACTAGGTGAGCAAATAAAGGGTGCTTACATGCCCAGTTGGGTCTTGCTAGGCATGACAGCTGTAGAGGAAAGGGTTAGAGAAATAAAAACAAAAACAATAAACAAGAACTAAACTAAAACAAAATAAAACTATGAGCATATAAGAAAGAAATAACAAACACAATGGACCAATATCACCAATGTTTTTAGGCTGATCAATTGATGAAATCCAAAGCACAATGAAGAAAGGGAACTGTGGTTCCTTCTTCCTCCAAAGGAAGGCTCTTGAGGCCCTCACAAACTTGCTCTCCTTACAATAAGAAAATGAGAATGATGGTGAAATAACTCAAGGCATATCTACTCAAGAGAGGGGTGGATAGCTCAATGAAATGGTGCTAATGTGTTATTGTCAAGGAGTGATTCCTTAAAACAATCTAAGCAACATAACATTACATGGAATTCCTTGAGAAAATGATGGTTCTTCATGGCTTTTTATAGCATAGCATTGGGTGATTATGTAACTCCTTTGAGGTGTGAAAAGGGGCTCTGTAGGGCTCAATTAGGTCTTTGACCAGCCTACCATGCGGATTCAGCTCAGATTTGATGTCAAATTGGCTTGGGAGCTGATCCATTATTAGTTGGGAGGCCGACCAATTTCAATAAATGCACTGTTTAGCAGGTGCGCGAGTTTTTGTGCCAACAGCCATGCGTCGTGCGCTCATGCGCTAATTGTACGTTGTTGTTCCGCGCATGTGCGTACGCACCCATATTCTGTGAAGCGCCCTTCAATTTTTGGTTACTTTGTATAGTTTTTGACCCTTTTGCAATGTTGTGGATGTGATTCAGTGCCATGAATAGCTTCATTCCTGTTTTGACGATGTTGAGTTCTTGTCGCCATGTGCGGACGAAATTTCAGTGATAACAACCACACTTAGTTCCCTCTCCATATAAAGGGATTAGTCAAAACACATAGGCACTTAGGGGGTTTAAAAATCATTATTTCCTCTTTTGCTTTCATTTTTCCACATGGATGGCTTGCTTTGACTAAGAGTATAAGTTGGAATCATTTGTAATCACATAAAACTTGCATTGGGACCAGAAGTTGGATAACAATCATTTAGTATGCTCTTCTCTTGCGCTTCAAAGTGACCTTGAGAATCAAAAAAAGGTTGTAGGACAATTTCATCTCCCTTAAAAAGACTAAAACCTTTAGGAGAGGACAAAAGCCCCCTTGGGACTCCTCTTAGTTTATTTTTCAAACACATCTCAAGATTGTAACGGGCCCATACATGCCCACATGCTACAAAGATAAGATAGTGTTGAAATTTACTTTCTTAGATTAAATCACTAGGGAAGTTTAAAGGTTTTGTAATGGGCCCATACATGCCCACATGATCACAATCTAGGATAGTTTCAAATCTTTCTTAGATTAAATCACAATAGGGAGTTAAAGGAATAGTAAAGTACCCACATGTCCCTAGGGACTTTTGAATTACACAAGGTTGTACCAAAGGCATTTAGTTAATTAGGTAATCAACACTTGTAAGGACCAAGCAAAGTCCACGTGCAGCAAGGTGACACCTAATTTATTAAAAAATTGGCACACTTTCACTCATTCACACACAAAAGTCACTTATCACTCACATAGTTTTCATCTCGAAACGTCGAGGCCAAAGTAAGTTTCCTCCAAAGGGATTCTGAAACACCCCACCCTTTTCTTGATGAAACTATCCACTCCCATTTAATTTCAACGAGATTGGCTCACACCCCCAATCTCTCAAACAACCACATCTAAAAAAATTCTAAAAACTCACTAAGTTTTCCTCCACAGGAGGTGCCAAAAGAAATCTTTTAGTCTAGGTAGGATTTCGGGGATAGGCATCCAAATAACTCCCCGTTATTTGATTCTCACCTTTTCAAAACAATAGAAGTTGTCAAATAGGGAACTTTAAATCCTCCAAGTCAAGTGTTCCTAACACCATAAGGCAGGGAGATACCTATGTAGGGTTGAAGGCCAAGGTCTGGTTGTTCTGTGTGTCCCCCCTTGAGGCACCCACCTCTTGGACGGGATCCAGCCCGTGACCCATTTATTAGGCTGAAAATCTAAATGTCGCACTTTGAATGAGGTACCTAGTGACCAAATTTTAGGATATCTACCTAGGTGGCAATTGTGGGCTGCAATTGCACCTTGATCAGATTTTGTGTGGCTATTGGGAAATATTGCCAGTTCTTTTGGGATATGCCCCCTTTACCCCTCATTATAACTGATTACTTCATCCTTCACTAGTTTCTCTTCCGGTGACTTCAGACCCCACTGTTGAGTACTATTGGAAGGTCTGGTGTTATTTAAGAGGAAGGACGTTATGTCTTTTAGGACATGAGCATTTGTTTTCTTTGATCCCCCACGCGGAAAAAACCCACTTATCCACATATATGCTTCTTTATCAAAAAAAAATTATGTATGATGCACTTCTGATTACATTTTATTTAGATATATATTGTGTAAAGTTCAAAAATTGCAACAAAGACTCTTGTTTATTTATTACTCTCACCACCATTTGCACACATCCACTCAGCTAGTCGGACATCATAGGGGACCCACAGAACCCCCATCATTCCAGATGCTTGTTAAACCTCCCTCCTATTCTAGGGGGAGTTACTAGTCTTGCCAACTCATCGGCTCCACCATCTCACACTCTTGTGAGCACCACTGTCTTAGGATCAGTTTTTCTTGGTTCCACCTTACTTGGGTCCAATTCCCAAGGTCCACCGTCCACTTTCTCTCCTTTACACGAAAGTGGGGGGCCAACTTCCTATCATGGGGGAAGTACAAACCCACCTAGTCCTCCCCAACGGTCAGGTTCACAAACCACTCACACCATGGCTGGAACTAATCCTCTGCCACCACTCTAGATGCCATATTTGGCCTCTCTTAACATACCAGATCTAAGAAAACTCACAAATGACCCTATATCGCATGACCCCACATGGCCTACCATGCCTACCAAACTACCTTCAGATATCCCCAAGTTTGAAGGAAAGGCAAGAGATGACCCTGCCAACCATGTCATGACTTTCCACTTATGGTGCTCTTCCAACAACATTATGGATGATTCCATCCAACTACGATTATTTCAATGCACACTCACTGGCCCATCAGACAAATGGTATGTAGATGAAAAATCAGGGTCCCATGTGACTTTCGAGTCCTTAGCCAAATCATTTTTGGCCTTCTTCCAATTACCAATCTGCCATGACAATGGTCTTGAACTACTCTCTAATTTTAAACAAACCTCAGCCACACATATCACTGATCACATTCACGAGTGGCGTCGACGACATAGTTTTTGCAAAGTAGAAACTACCAAACAACAATATCTTGATTGGTTTCTCAAATCACTTGTCTCACTCCTCGGTAAAGATGTGGATTCCACCTTCCCCCAGTCGGAAGAAGAATCCATCAGTAAGGCTCAACAATATGACCTCATCTATTCTCAATCAGAGTACTTTTATACAGTACTGCCTGATCTCCCAAAACACATGCTATTCGACCAAGATAAACCTAGGATGTCTCACTCAGCAGACGGATTGATTGGTAACACCATGCACCACAATCCACAACCCCAATAACCACCAATGTATGGCACACCTCAATATCCGTCGGCATATGGGGTAACCTCTTATTACCCTCCACCCCCTTATCAACAACCATACCTTGTTTCTCTTCTTCCACCCATCAGTGGGCCACCGTCGGCACCCACAATACACCCACCTAGCCAAACAAGTTCGGGTACTCCCTCTACCTCAGCTTATACTCTAAGTACTAGCGAAAGAATCATGCCTTCCTATGTACCTTATGGATCATTACCACAAAATAATCCATATTTTCCATTTCCTGGCCCTCCCCAGCCTATGTCTCCACCACAAGGACACCCTCACACTGGGGTGAATTTTGTTCAACCCTCTCCCATTCAGCAATATCAAAATTTTGAACAGCTGAATATGGAAAATCCAACCCATCAGTCAAATAATTCCAAAAAGAAAGGAAAAAACCGAAACAATAACAACCCAGGTCAAGGTGGGAATCACCCCCAACAGAACCAACCTGCTGGGGGCAACCATAACCAAGGGAATCAGAACCCCCATGGGGGAAACAACAACAAACATCAAGGGAAAAATAACAATAATCTTTGAACCAACTTCCCTTGTGCCCTATACGGTGAGTTCGATCATTATACTCATCATTGCCCCCAAATCACTGATTTTAAATAGATGAAAGACTCAGTGAATGGACCACATACTCCAGCACTGCCTGCCCCTCAGCAGGCCCCACAATAATACATGCAACAACCACCCCCAGTCGTGCTACAAAACCCCATTCCACACCAAGGAGTGATGAACACCCAACAGGACATGCAGCCTACCCCATCACAGTTGGGACAATATCTCAATCCAAACAATCCCACAGATCATACTATCCTCCTCACCAGTGAGGAAGAAGTCCTTCTGCAAACATGTAGTCATCAATACCGAGCACCCACTGAGTCTCCTCCCATTCCCCCAGAAACACTCCTAGCACCAATAGGACCCCCTTTGATGATCCCTCGCCCTAACACAGAAACACCTCTTTTCATCCCTCGCATCCCATTGTGCAGGAATGTCCACAACCTGTAGGGAGGCTCATAATTACAGTTTAGTCAATGACTTAGCACAATCCTCGGCTACCATGTCAATCTTA
Organism: Picea engelmannii; assembly: GCA_009831015.1. NCBI lineage: Eukaryota > Viridiplantae > Streptophyta > Pinopsida > Pinales > Pinaceae > Picea > Picea engelmannii. The sequence goes on from ML812225.1 coordinate 36,641, forward strand.
GAAGTCCTTCAAACTTTTCCCACTCAGTGGAAATCATTACTTTCCGCCTTGGGGGCATTCAACCCCATGGATACTCAAGTCATCACATTTGATCTCGACAGTGGTGAGCCTCATCTCCCTGCTCTCATCGCTTTTCAAATCCCAGTGAAAATTCAAAACATCACAGTTCATCGGTGTATCATCGATGAAGGCGCATCCACATGCATCATGTCCAAGTTTTTATGGCATAAACTTGGTTCCCCCGAACCCATACCATCTACCATTACCGTAAGAGATTATGACGGATGACCATCTTCTCCCGAAGGACTCTTCCAAAATGTCCCCGTAGAACTCGAGGGCAAGACCATTCTCATTTACATTGAAGTTATCGATGCCCCACTTGATTACAATATCTTGTTCGGTCGTAGCTACATGTACGCTATGAAGGTAGTTTCCTCTTCTGTCTTTCGAACCATGATGTTCCCTCATAACGGGAAGATCATTACCATTGACCATCTTTCACATTATGAGCCTAAACCTTCTGCCAACATCGATAACATTCTCCCTCTCATCCACACAAATCATGAAGCATACTCACTCATCGAAATGGGTCCCGGAATTTTCAAAGACCCATCATTGTTAGGAACTTACCATGGGGCACCATCGCTCCTTCATCCTTCCAATCAGGTATGTTTCATATCATCCAAAGGAACTGACATTGAGAATACCTTTCCTCCCAGGGAGGCTTCTCTCATATCTGATGTCCCACTAGTTGCAGAGCCCCTCCCTCATGAGCGTCCTATGAACTCGTTGACTCCACTATTCCACGATTTCACCTCACCCCAAGGCCATATCCCAATCTGGGAGACAGTTCCCCAAGCCATTACTCAAATCCCCTTCTTTTACCCTCCACCATGTGTACAAGCTTTCCAAGTAGTTGCTACACTTACCCTTCTGAATATGGTGTTGGCGATCCCAGTTTGGTATTTACATCCACCAGAGATGGTTCCTCAACCATCCCTTCCTCTCCAAACAGAAGGAATCCCAATGATGATTCCCATACTCAGTCCCACCATACCCTCTACACCCCTGCTCACTAACCTCCCTACCACAGTTGGGGGTAGGCAAAAGAAGAAAGATCCCACAGCTCCACTTCCCCCATGTGTCCAACCTCCTTGCGCGCTATGTGAGATAGATGGACACCCAACCAACAAATTTCCATCTCTACCCAAGTTACGTAACCTAATTCAACTCAATCAAACACCATCATAGTTCGTCACTTTAGCAAGTATTGTCGCTACCTCCCCTAACGAAAGTAGCAAAGTGCTGCGAACCAAATTCGCTTGCACCATATGTTCAGAATATGGCCATTATACACACCATTGATTAGTGCTACCTCACTTCCGACAGACATTAGTAGCAGTACGCCAAAGCTTCCAACATGAACCCAATCCAGCTACATCGTCCATACCAAACATCACTGACATCCATTATGTCATGACTTCAGTCAACGAACGTATGAGATGCCCTTTCTCTCTATGAAAATCCTTAGATCATTTCACATATCAATGTCCCATGATCATTGAATACAGACAACGCCAAATGCCCTTTTCGCCAAACTTCCAAACCCTATTCTGGGAGCTATGGGTGTCCTTTTTTCGATCCGTCTTCAGCCTCAGGATCAGCATCCCATCATCTACATCAAGACAGTCCCTGAGGCACCATTTTTTTCATACCCCGTCCAGGTACGCATGCTCATGTTCAAAATTATCAAATAAATGCTTATATGTTTGATTCTCTTCAGATATTGTTCACGTCGGGTATTTGGTTTTCATGTGTGCAGGTACTTGGTCATCATACATCAGCGTAACCCCTTCAGGTATATAATCAACACTGGCATGTAATCATTCCCTCTAAACCTCAATTGCATCTCCAGTCACACCCTCTGAAATTTGCCTTTAGGGTCCCCATATCTGGCTCTGCAGTACTGCCACCTCCATTGCATTTTGGTTATTGTCACCCAATAGCACTCTCCCCCACATGAGTTGTCCCATTCATAGCCCCCCTTGGCACTATGACACTCATGTTGTTTTTCAACCCTTTAGGGATGGGAGTCTCGATAGTCTTACATCATGTCGTGAACCAGCCACATACTCCTTCTCCTCATTTTGCTAGCTTTCCCAATGGACTCCCAAGTTATCTCTTCAATGTTCTATTTTGATTGCACCTCCACAATCATTTTTCCCATCCGCAAATTTCCCTCCATTTCATCTACCTCATACAAAAACCCACCCATGGGGCCCCCAACCTCCACCAGTTCTCCAAGAAAATTGTGCCCTGACCGGCCCAACCATATTGCATTGGGGCACCCATTTCTGTATTCGTACACTCATCCAAAATTATTCTTTATTCATTTGGTAATTGTAAAAATCCTTTGTTTCCATCATTTACATATCTTTTTGTCGTCACCTTTGGCGACCTTCTTCCCTTTTTTTGGAAAACGCAACCCATGTCGCCCTTGGTTGGGGCACTCCTTATCATCTACTCCTGTTGACATCATCCATACACTCCGAGTATTCCACAGGCCACCTACCTCTTCTCTCTGAGTTTGTTCACTTTGTCCCGCCTCTGGCACAACTTATCCCACATCCTATTGTCCCCCCTGACACTCGATCTAGTTGAACAGTTGCGGCCACTTATCCTTCGCATATATCCCCAACCAAGGGAAGTCTTGAGTCTCCACACATCTTGAATTCATCCATGTACCTCCTCAGTTCCTAACCTCACCTAGTAGATTTCCCAAAGCCCTTTTCTTCTTAGAGTCGCGTCCCCCTTTTGTCGACATCAGAATAGTTTCCAAAAGGGCGACAATATCTTGACTCTCATTACCTTTCCAATGAGAAGTCTCGGACGGTACAAGGAGAACCATAATTTCTCCCTGTTGTCGTTGACCTCCATAACATTCGACTTCAACACTTTCTCATGTTACGGTGGGTCTTACTTTGCGACTATTGCAGTTATTTCTTATATTCGTCGAAGACCTCTAAACCTGGTTGGGCTATCAATACCCACAGCATCCATGATACTTCTTATAGGTGTCCTTGCCTACTGTTCAGAGTATGTTCCTCATCAGACTTGTCCTCTGCCTTTATCAAAACCACCCCTGAGGGTGCTGCAGTGATCTACATCAACACACAGTTTCAGTTACTGTACAACACCCTTCTTTTTGAGTTACATGACATTAGCATGGGGCATGCCTGCCTCGTTTGTACACAATTTATTTTACATACCTTATGGAAGGTTGTATCCTACAGGTTGCCTTCTCCCTCCAATGGGTCACTCTTGATACTCTCACTATCGCTCTTTCTTACAATGGCACTCTCAGTAGAAGAAACATTGATGAATTTTGGCTATACGTATGCTCCTAACCTCATCCATCAAGGGGCATCTGTTATCACTGAGATTTCATCCACAAATGGTTAAAGGAATCCAGCATCTTCAAACAGTTATGAGGTCACCCATGGACCAAAATTACCACAAAATCATTTCCAAAAGGTCCAAAACTATACAACTAGTTATAAAATTAAGGTGCACTATGACTACACAGGGCGTGCGCACACATGCGCAAGCCAGAAACAAACGAAAAGTGCACATGCACACGATGCGTGACTGTGGATGCTAAAAGCCGCGCACACCTGAGAACAATGCATTTATGAGATTGATCAACCTCCCACCCACTTCTGGTTCAGCTTCCAAGTTGATTTGACATCCAAATCTCGGCTGGATCCGACTGGGTGGCTGGTCAAAGACCTAAAAATGCCCTAAATAGCCCCTTTTCACACTAAAAGTTGGTTGCACAATACCTCAAA